>DWQT01001260.1:0-17536 GCA_018244895.1 Myscelus amystis hages
ATCATACCTACTAGTATGTCAATATGTTGAAATAAAAACACAAAACAAAGAACTCCTTTCGTATTGTTCTACTCACTACATATGGATTGTAAAATTACGCAAAATTCATCAGTAAAAACTTCTTCAGTTTTATAAATCATAAACTGAGTTCATCTCTACTTCTAAGAGCATTTACATTATATGAGCCGTAAAACAGGCTCGCTTGCGTTACTTTTACCATTTATTAGGGTTTTTCATTCGAAAAAAATGACTGCTTTGCGTATGTAAATACTTTGTAATGTATATAGTAATTTTAATTAGTTATTTAGTAAATTAGTAATTTGAATTTGAACATTAGTCACGAACAAATATATACGACTCATTGCTCATGTATCATAGATGTAGTTGGCCTGACTGCTTGTTAGCAAATCAGTTATAATTTTGATATATAACAAGTATTAGGCACTTTACATTTGTAATTAAAAAAAATATATAACCCAATATAACGGCGAAGACAAAACTAATAATCTCATAAGTGAAGTACTTACATTGAATATTTCTGGAGACAGACATTTTGGATTTGTCAGAATGGCAAAAAACGAACGACGAGAGTTGATTTAAAATTGAAATTGTATTAAAAACACCCATTGATTGATTATTTGTGCTCTATATTTTAATTGGAACGTATCAGCAAAATTTATGCTGATATATTGTATATTCTACAATATAGAAAGCGATGGCATTTAAACACACAATAAGACTATTAATCTATTCCAATATATTTCGTATTGCATTGAAACAATGGAGTTTCAAGTTCACTCTTACAACTGCCCTTTCCAACTTCCACTCAGCAAATATCCTATTTAGTGTATAAATTGGAACAATGTTTTATATATTATTTATTTACAAAACGTCTCAGTTATCAGAGCTATTTGACTATTCCCACCATTCACAGTTTAACTGCATTTCAATTCGATTACACGGCACGAACAAAGGAAAATGCCATTAAATAAAGAGACTTGAACGCTTACACGGCGGATAACAGCTTTAAGCTGGAGAACATTTCCAGCGTTACAGCGCATTGGAAGTTCAGTTCAGTGTTCCAACAAAACACATTAACCGAATTTAGATCCCACATTTAGAATTATACTATAGAAGTAGGTACTTGGCTATAACGTTCACTGAACTACTTTTATTTACGTATTTATTTTTCTCTCAGATCTCTTTAGCAACGTTACCATGGGGGCTGTGAATTTTTAAACTTTGAACCGTTGAAATTATTATTTTAATCCTAAAACTATGTAGTTCCTTTTTATTACCACTAAAGCGTTAGTGCTGCGTTTAATTCTCGATTTACGTGGTACTTAATGATGAAATTAAAATGATATTGATTACGAAAACCGAAGAAGATTATGTATGAGCTTATGGTTCCCATAATCCCATATGTGGTTAATCCTTTACACTGCGCGAACAATGCTTAGGTAATCCCATAAATTCAAACGGGTTGTAATAATAAACATAAATTATATATGTATGTTAGTAAACTAAAGTAGCGTAGGTAGATATCGATCGTATTATGAAAATAACATAATTTGTATTTAGTGGGCAAATGCGTATTCGTTTTTGAACTCTATTATAAAACATATACAGATTATAAGAAAAACCCTAACATTTACGTGTCAAAGAATTTTTTAACTCAGATAAGAGTTATCAGAAAGAAACTTAACATCAATCTTTTTATGGATCCGCTACACTTTTACTGCGTAGCAACGAAAATAACTTTATATTACTCGCGAGAGAAATCTATCAGATCCTCCAATTGACACGTGACAGTCTACTACAGTACGCTTCTATCACTGGATATTACCACGAAAGTGAAATAAGGTGTTTCGTTTACCAGTTACTTGGCATTTCCTATGACATGGGATTCATAAAGAAGTCGTAAAGTGACCACTTTTATCCTGTCAATATTTCATATCGTCTGCTCCTGCGTCCATAAGCAACGGTAACAATTTACCTTTGCACGCCCTATCGCTGTACAGACAATTCATAAACGTTTATAGAAAACCGACAATTATATTAAGCAAATATTTCACAGATTTGAATCGCGCGAATATATAACGTGAACACAAAGTACACGAATATGCGTACATATATTCTACACATACGTATATGTATACTGGAGTCTGCTTATTCAATAAAGGATTTGCATAACGTTCAAATAGTCGGAAGCCATTTGGAAATTGGGTTGCGTCGAGTGTTTATTGATAAAAAATCGTGAGCGGAATTCTTGGTGAGAAAATATGTGTTCAAGGTGTAAGTAGCGAAGTAATCCCAATGTATTATATATATACTTTGTAATATGCTAATCAAGATTCAAATGGAGTATTGAACAAGATAGGTGTGCATAATTTCTGATTATCTACATATAGGTATACGAAATGTGTTTGATATTAAAACTTTTAAAATGACAATCATATCTCTTATGTGCAGCTCGCATTAAGAATGAAGTAACGATAAATTAACATTTTATTAAACATACATTCCATAACACTTTTTATTGCTGCACCGTTAGACACGGTTCTCATAATGACAAAAAAGATACTGCGAACATTTTCCATCTTTTATTCTCTCGGTTTGTTGCACTCGCGAGGTTTCTAAAGGCAATGAAATTAATAATTTATTATCTATGCGATTTTAACGTTCATTGAATGCGTTTATGTAGCTTATAATGAATTAAAATTTTGCATTTGCAATGAAGAGAAAATGTAATTAATAAGTCAAACGTTAATTGACTTTTGCACGAACTTTATTAAATTAAAGGAAAATATTTGCAGCTCCAAATTATAAAATTTTATTTATCGTTCCGCATCACATTTATATCAATACTAAGCGGAAACTATCAAATCAATATATGTAGGTAGTATAGTATATAACAATTTATATAAGGGGATTTAAAACATACTTTAAAAGGAAAACAACAATATTTTCAATAACAAAAATGTCTTTTTACGCGATATCACTGACATTTAGTTTGTGCTTATTTAAATGGAAAACAAACTCAGGATCCGAAAGAGCAATTTCTTTTAACTAGACGAACAACGTGCTGCAAGTTTTACTGTACAGAATTTATTGGCGACAATGCATATGCATGCAATGTATGCGTTCGCACGCACGCTGGAGCGTACGTGATCCAGCATACGCAATGCTATTGAGTATGTTATTACCTGTAGCATCTTTGTAGCTGTATGTGCTGCCACAAAGCGCAATTAAGCGAAAAGTAAACAATATTAGTAGTAAGTAAGAGAAGTTTTGAGGATGTAGGTAACGGCTGTAGTAAATATTCATTGCAATATCACAATAAAGATATCCTACATGTGTGTAATGTACACAATAAGCGGCAAGAAAGAAAAATCGCAGTGAATACATAAGCTGCGAAGTGAGTGAAAGTATGTGACAGTTTGATGTAAGTAATCTATACATTAATACGTAATGCAAAAACTTTGGACCCCTTTTTACGAAAATTGCGCGGACGCAGGAGCATAAAATTTGGCACACTAGTTTATGTGTAGGAGAAGTGCAGAACGCCACTATTTTTCAATAACAATGCTTAAAAAGTATATTAAATCAATAAATAAAACATTATACACACTACCGTGCATTTGACACACACGAACACACGTATTTGTTACGCGCATAGATAATGTCATGTCATATCTGAATGTCAAATAGAAAAGTTTTATTTGCCCCATTTAATATAAAAAATACCACGTGAACTACCGCTCGCTTGTACACATTTATTATGTTCGAATTTCGAACACTTGGCGGCCACTAGTAATATGAACATTGTCATCATACTCACAGTAACAACATAAGAAAGCCCGAGGAGAGTGAGCCTCGCGACGCTGTCCTTCACCGGCGGCGGCGGGACCGCGGCCGCGGGCTCGAGCGGCGCCGGCGCGGGAAGCACGTCGGGCCGCTCCCGCGCGCGCCCCCGCGCCTCCCTCGGTGCCGCACCTGACGCTCCATACATACTGAAACAACAACATATTGTCATACAAATTCATCATCACAGCTATCTCTACTACTCTACAACAGGACATAGCAACAACTACATAGAAGCCATGGTATGAAATTGCGACTTTTTCAGATATGACTAGCGACATTGACCACTAAAGTTCATACTAAATTAACGCATATATTCTTCTTAAGGATTAACCAAGCGCTCGGTCCACGCGCTTTTGATGATTTACAGTAAAAGTTAATCTGCAAATAAGTAGTTTCTTATACAGAAATATTAACAGAAAAATAAGTTCGGACGAAGTTTTGTTAAGATTTACGAAGTGCCTATAATATTTCTGCAAGCTGTCCTCGCTCGGACAACGGTCCGCAGTAATGCCAACTCGTAAAGTCAACAGCTGCCGCGTACCGTCTTCATCGCTGTTTTGACCCGCGCGGCCACTGAGCCTACACGTCGCAGCCATCTGTCTGCGGAACATGTTGACTATCGGCTTGGCTTATAAATAACGTAGAAAATACGAGCATTAAAGTTTTCGGCGGTGTAAACATTTTCTTTGAATTGCAGCTGCTAACGAAATGAGATTTGCAAAGAAACTAATATACAATAACCAACATTTCCTATTTAGTACACGTGTAAATTGAAATTAAAGTTAGGCGGCATCCTAAAATCTTGCAGTTAATTTTACAATATCAAACACAAATGGCTCAAACAGCATTGTATGTTTTTCAGATTTTCCACCATGAGAACATAGAAAAGTCCACTGCATTTCGATAACGCTATTTGAATAAAACGAACCTTCAGCATAACGAGGTATTGGTATTTCGCGTCCAATGCCACGCGGTTGCGACTCGACGTAGTTCAAATAAAATGGAAATATATGAAATTCTCAATGACTTCATGCGATGTTTCTCCCGCGAATATCATTTGGTAGGTTTTATCGATGATAATAGGAAAATTCAAATCACGGAATAGCATTAGTTTTACTAATATGTTTTAACACCAACAGGCTCGACGCTTGCCTTTTTGGCAGTATTTGATAAATAAACAGAACCAATGACGTAAGTTTATAATTAGCTGTTTATAATTGTTATTTATCAATTTATTGCAACTAAGAATACATGAAACTGTTATACCTAACGTACTAACAATCTTACAAAAGAGTGTATTGAAAGTAAAATGCACATTGATGAGTGAGGTCTTTACCAATAAATCGTGAAGTGACAGAAACATCAAATTTACCAATATAAAGTAATAACTTACAAAACAGTACTGTATAAATTTAATGCAATTGTTTGAAGAATTTAAAAAATGAACATTTCAGTCACGTGTTTTAGATACGTTGTTACTCGTACTCGTATGTCTAGTCACGTTAAGTGAGTCAGCCGTGGCCGAGAGCAATGCAACTAACTTTTTTTCAAACAACTTTTATATAGCATCAGCTGAATCGAATCGTATATCAGTGTCCATGTATCAGTTTATTAACCGAGACCCGGATATTTTTACGAACACTCAATTTTTACACTTATTGAAATTATTATTAATTGTAGTCTAAACACGAAGTAAATAAATGTATACTGTTCAATATAATGCTTATTTGTCTATTATTGCTGGGATGCTTTAAGGCAGCAAATTAAATGTGGGTGAATATAGTGATATCAGTGTAAAACTAAAATATGCGCAAAATAAAATTAAAAGTGTAAAAAACTACCGAATAGATTAAAGTGAAATAATACATATAAGATTCTGGTTGTGATGGTAAACGGGATTTTAAGCTATAAAAGCTACGCATGTATATCTTTTACAAGCGTGCAAACTGCGATATGTCTGATTTAAAGTGGCTCCTGCAGCCGAGTATCCACACAGTACCAGTGAGAGCTTGGTTTTGTAAAGTGCCTTTATTTCGACATAGGATTTCAGTTACGGATTAAAGCTTTAACACTAAATATAATAATAAATTACGACGGCTCACATTTAGTCACATACAGGAATCGTAAGTTCGATATATTGATAGAGAATTCACTGGAAGAAATCTCTCAGTTTTCTTAAAAGATTTATCCAATAATAAATTGAAGCCTTTATTTTTTATGTACTAGAAGTTCTGCCATTTAGCTGCAATTTAAAAATAGTCCAGGTTCTTAGATAAGGAAAGGGTTTTAGCGCGGTCTAAAACTTAAGCCGTTGAAAAAAACACTTCAGACTCTTTTATAAATGCTAAAAGTTCTCAGAAACAAAGTTCAATCTGATTATGGAAATCACAAAAGTCGACAAAAATCGTTTTAGTAAGACCTGACTAATAACAAATGGGTAAGATTTCGTCACTTCAGATTAAAACCGAGCTAACCTACTTTCTTGTACGAGAATTAAAACAAAAGGTATTCGTCTAGGGCTCGGTTTCGAAGGAATCGTCGTACTTCAATGCTATTCCAGTTTATCAAATACAATTTTATTGGTCATATTATATAAAAAATAAAGTGCCCTCAATGCACTTTACCTACGTCTTAGTCTATGTATATATATAACAATGAAAGTGCTCACATGACCGTAATTTATCTTACTCTGATGTTTGGTATTTATAAACATTAGTTAGATGTATTCACACATATAAACTTGAAACCGTTCAATAAAATTTTAGATTTCTCTATGTAATGCTTTTACATAGCGATTAATTTTCCTAGCGTTCCTAACGTGTGTCCCAGAATGTTAACTCACAATTATAATATTTGAATCAGAGAGAAAATATAGACGACATTATAGTTTATATTTTGTATATGTAATGGATACAAAAATGCGCTGGTGATCATGAATAAAAAAATAGGTAAGTATTCAAGGTACAAAGTGATATTGAAAACAAAAAACTTTCCGACACAAAAAGTATGTATAAAAAGAAAATGGTCATTTGTAATATTGCAGCTGGAATCTCTATAGTCTTCGTAACCGACAGTTATTCTTTTGTATATTTTGATCTGCACTTATTGTAACAAACCGAAGCTAACGAGCCAAGTGCTTTTTCGTCACTCGAAAGTCGTACTAAAACCACCGTGACCCATTTCGTAAGTAGGATAGGCCGGAACATAATGGGAGTGACCTTAACCGGTATTTGCATACGGCCTCTACCGGAGCTTCGAACTTCACTTTGTTGCTACGAGCCACGGGTTCGGATTAGCCCTTACTTGTCCGTTGCATAAATAATATCACTATATTCAACTGGATTTATTTTACACGTTTGTCAGTATTTGCGACTTAAAAATATTTAATAGGATAAATACATATTTTATTACTTTGACATAACAACGCACTAATCTTACGTATTGGAAGGACACGTAAATAGTCATTTTTATATCAGCTCAGAACCTATCCTACCTGATTTAAATCTACTTGTGTCGTATGAGAATAGTTGAATGATGTTAAGAAAATCTCATTTTAGACTTTAATGTTAAATGCGTTCGTATGACATTTTAAAATAACTAACAATGTTCCACGCTGACTATTCCGCAAGTACCGGTTGAGTTATTGTGTTCGAAATTCAGTCATTGGCGAGAATTAATTTAAGTCGGTTTCTGTTTCGTTAAAATGTTTGTTTTGTGAAATGTTTTGAAATAATACGTGTTGCTTCAGAAATCACAAATTAACATTTAGTCCACATTATCCATGTCAATAGTATCTATGTATAAATAAGAAATTATTACTTAATTTACCATAAACATACACATTAATTATAGATGAACAAATTTTCTTTTATTTTGGTACTCTGTCGGCAGACGCCTGTTACGTTTTCAGGTCACAGCTGCTAAACCGATTTTATTCAATAGTATGGAAATAGGACACAGACTAGGCACTTATGAGCCTTTTTGTAAATGAATACCTAAAGCATAGAATTAGGTATGAAAGGAGTATTATCTGAATCCATTAAAGAATGAATGCCCAGGAATGGACACCCGAAAAAGTTTCGGCCCCTGGCTACTGAAACTTTGCTGCTTTGAATTTGAAAATAGGACAAATATTTATGTACTTTGTCCGTGTGTAAGTATAGTTTATAAATATACGTATACAAAAATATTGATATGTCAACTATCTAACCTAACTAGTGGTCGCCTACTGGCCGAAATTCGACCATAATGAATTTGTATAAGCGAGAGGTATATCACGTGGTATTTTTTATATTAAACGGGGCAAATAAAACTTTTCTGTTTGACATTCAGTGTGTGACATGACATGTGTATGCGTGTAACGAATACGTGTGCCTGTGTGTCAAACGCGTGGTAGTGTGTGTAATGTTTTGTTTATCGATTTCATGTACTTTATAAGAATTATTATTGAAAAATATTAGCGTTCTGCACTTCTCCTATATAATATAAACTATAAGTGCGCCAAATTTCATACTCCTCCGTCCGCGCAATTTCTGTTAAAAGGGGTCCAAAGTTTTTGCTTCACGTATTAATATATAGATAAACTCTATCTAATATGGCCATATGCGAAGATGTACCATGACATGTGTATTCTTTATATAATTAAACGACCGCTGTCGAAGTGTTGCTAACCTATATAAGAGACGGAAATACCGCTTAATTGCGGAAGTGAGAAGTCCTCATTCATTTATCAGCGTCTAAACTTAACCGATCCGACAACCGGTAGCCTAACATAGAGACAGCATCAGTGTCCTGTGTCTTTCCTGCTAAGGTTAGATTTATGTAGCCATTCGCCCTATTCGAGAATTACGAATCGTAAACTAATCGCAGAATACAGTAGTACGAATATAATGGCCGAAATGGTTAGATTTTATGTAATCGAAGTGGAAAAACGCATGCTGGGTCCTGAAGATTATGTGACCAGTAATCGCTAAAGCATATCTGAATAATGAAAAAACAGATGGAAAAAAATTCCAGTGAGAACGAATGCTTACAACTTAATTGTCGAATCAATGAAATCAGAGAAGCATTGGCTGCTTTGGGGCGGCAGTAATACAAGCAGCGATAAATCTTTTTACACAAAGGAATCGGAAACAACTAGTCAATAGCCCTAACAATAAATAACTTCTACGTTAAAGATATTAAATATTTGTAAGTATAGTTGTTCCGAAAGTAATCCAAAGGAGAATTACTATACATTTCTCTCTCTGTCTCTAGTGCTCTTTATGTACAAAGCAAACATCACCGCGGTCTGCAGTTAAAGTTGGAGGAGATCGTGATTAGGACCCACTCTCCGGTCCGACTATTGTACATAACACTAGTCTATTAATTTCCGCAAGTCCAGACGTCCTAATTCTAACTAATTCGTAGTTATAGTCTCTAACTTTCTAAAGTGTTGCCAGCTAGCAAGTTAAATTATCTGTTCTTAGTTAGGTATTACCTATATGTATTTGAATTAAACATACGACCTTAATAAAACTGACAGTTCGCAATACGATAGTGACATTTCAACATAATTCCCGTCAAAATCTTAAACTTAGGCACCCTTTATTTGGAATAAATTAATAGGATTATGTCACTCACATCCATACATTTCATTATGTAAAACAAGACATTTTATGATGGTCTGCCTGCTTAATGTTAATAATATTATTTCCGAATACGGTTTACAGTGTTTAATTCTACCTTTAATAATTTTTGAAGTTAAAGAATTCCCTAGCATTAAAGTAGAGGTGTTTTGCACCTATATGATAGAACCGCAGAACCTCATAAATATCTCAGAGGGATAGGAAGTTTACTCCTCAATTTCTAATTGTATAGTAGATGTGTGGATATGAAGATATTCGTTAAAACCTGCCAGGAGTTCTGTTGAAATGCCGTGAATATCCGTCCGACTTCCTTAGTAGACACTGTTATTCATGAAACATATCAAACTCTACCTATTGCATATACTTACATAATACCATCAAAAATTAATATCTGCTAGGTGGTATTAATTAAATTTCACCTCAGAGTTGGTCTTGAAGCGTAAGGTGAAGTTTGTTGCATATAAGGACTTGCACTTCGAAAGTTTGAGGACTTAATATTATGCTAACAAAGTTAGTGAAATTATAAAGCGATCACTGAGCCATCAACCTACTCCACTCCATTCAATGTTTATGTTACAATGAAAATCATTTTCCTCCATTCAAAGCACTATCTGTTGCAGGGGAGGCCATGACGAGATTTTGGGATTTACTGAAGCGTGGCAGATTAACATACGGGGGATGCTTTCGCATCTTGTTGAGTACCGCCACCAAATACGGGCACGCGATAAGAACAGTAAAAAGAATGCATAGTTTCAAATGCTCGACCACGTCAAATTACGGCACGACAGGCTAATTACATGCTAAGAAGAGTACACCTCAATTATCTTACAGTACAATCGCAACAATACAATAGCAGATCAGTTAATACAGTGTCTGATGGTAACTCCTTACCTTCTTTTTTCCTTACTGTTAAGTTTATTCTATTTATTACTGTATGATTTTGAAAGAAATAAGAAACGTAAGCGTTAAGAATGTTTTTTCTGAATAGTACATATATTTTTACGGTTTCAGTCATTCGAATTTCAGTTTCTAAAGAACAAGATTTTATCTAATATTAAAACGTTTCCCTGCGGTTTGTTCCTCGATCACGTTCTAACGCGATCAAAGCTCACAGGAAACTTTCTTAAGCGAAACTTCTAGAATACGACGTATATTTAAGCCTTAAGAATTTCAGTCAACGTTCACAAAACTGGAACTTTTCGTAGACATGTGACAAGATAAAAGTTAGGACTTTACATTTGTAAGCCATATACATATGTAACTGCTATTGTATATTACATTTTACAACATTACACATGAACGCTTTAATAGCCCTTCAATTTTATAGCAGCACAATTAACCGGATATATTAATGAATTTGTCAGTTCCAAGTACCATCGCTACTCCTATATCTTACATGATGTATGTGTTATTAGAAATGTATTTCAATTTATAGGGCAATGCTACTAACAATCATACCCGCAGTCCCGATATGAATATAACCAACTAATGTTCTAATTAATACCAAACACTAAATAAACCAATTCGCGCTAAAATCACATTCTTACAGTCCAATCATACGTAAGGAGATGGCCATACGTGACAGCGACCAGTGGTGAATGTTGCATGCACGTCTGCCACTGTCTTATCATAAAAGTCATACATAATACTCATTAAAATTAATAAAAGCAGCCTACTACAGCTCATGTATAGTTTAGACCTACTTTATTGCATTTTACTCGAATTTGATCGATTCGGAAACCGAGAAACAATGTACCATTTCAATTTCACATTGCTCGGATTTCTGAACGAAATATTCCGAGTTTTATTGTTCACCATTCATAGACAGCATTTCAAAGATGTCAGTTCTCGTCGGAGAACCAGATATCCGGTTTAAATTCTCAACCGAGCAAATATTCGTCAGCGACGCTATTCCGAACACTAACCGACTTGTAGTATTGCAATGTATTTCTTTTTATCACAAATACGGCCGCATAAACAGTATACGAACAATTTCGCCACAAATAAGAAATTAAAACATTCAAATGTTTAAGTAATGACGTAACATAAGACCTTATTGACCTCGAATTTATTTTCACAGTATTGTTTTACGACTACAAATAACTCCGAGTAATTAAATGTTTTGTAACTGATCTTAAACATTGCTCATTGTTAAAACTTACGTGTCAAAAAATATGTACTAAAACCTTAGTGGCTTTCTCTACCAGTAATTCGTATTAAAGATGTTATCAAAACATATTTATAAAGTAATCATTTAGAACATTACACACAAGGATATGAATATATGTATATGTACATATGTAAATGTAACTATGTTTACGCAAGATTGCATACGTACATAATAATTAATTCGTCAAAGCATTGGACTTTGAATGATGTTCATTAATTATTGACGTCGCTTAATAGAGGGCTTACTCGCACTCAATAATAACGACATATGTCTAGATTTGATAGTTAATAGTTATGACCGATACGTATGAATCAGTGAGGAACAGCATACAATAGTAGGTACTGTGTTAT
Organism: Myscelus amystis hages; assembly: GCA_018244895.1. Taxonomy (NCBI): domain Eukaryota; kingdom Metazoa; phylum Arthropoda; class Insecta; order Lepidoptera; family Hesperiidae; genus Myscelus; species Myscelus amystis. The sequence goes on from DWQT01001260.1 coordinate 12,015, forward strand.
TCATTGCGTTCTAAGCGAATCATATTATGCAACAAGTAGCGGAAAAAATGTCCTGATTATGATATGGACTTAAAACAATGTAGCCTGAGAATACCACACATAATAAAGTAAAAATGAAGTTAGCAAAGAAATGATTAAGTGAGATCGAATCGACAACCGCGGCTCAGTTGTAGTCAATAACTACTGGACTAATGGAACAGTGATGAAATAATACTCATTAAAAATTGTACATAACTGTAATGCTGTATAACTCTGGTTAAGATATAAGATGTTATTACATCACGTACTCTTTAAGATTAGTACTCATATTTTCATACAAGTCTACAAACACACACTTTTACATAATTTGCAAGTACTTCACGTAATTTAAAACAAATGTATTTGAAGAAGAGCAGTGAAGAGCAGTGGAGCAATGCAATAAACGGGTCGGTAAAAACAAAAAAGAATCAACTTACCTAATATCATCATCATCTGGATGATGATCTGGTGGTAGGTCAAGGCGGAGGTCACCCAGCGCCCGCGCCGCGTGTCTTCTCCGCCGTTCGTACCACAGCCTTCTTTGTTCCCTCTCATTGTCCCTCTGCACTCCGAAGAACGTTTGCGTTTCCCTCTTAAGATAATCCCTGACGGCGACTGTGTGCGCTCTTCGTAATCTGACGCCATCTTCCTGTGCGGGCTGCGGCACGGGGTCGGGAGGTGGTTGGACCGGTGCGGAAGGTGCGGACACCACTCGAGGGGGCGACGCTGGCGCAAGGGAGGGAGCCGACGCAGGTCCTGGTGAGCTCTGGCATGCCAGCTGCGGCGCCAGAAGACCCGCACTCGAGCGCCTGCAACAAATGAAAAGTGTTTAGTGAGATATACACAAATTACTATTCAAGAAAACTCCCAAACGCTTCGAATCTTGTCAATAATATTATACCCGTCTATAGATTTAGATAGAACAAAATAAAACTGAAATGACCTTAACAAAATCCATTAGTCCCTCCATTAGTCAAAGTATTATTAACTCTGAAAAACTGTAGAGACATAAAACTGAATATGTTAACTTTTAAGATGCTATGCAGAAGCACCCAATGTATGCTCGCGTTTCAGCTGGCGTGGGGCGAAAGTCGCACTTGCTTTGAGTGCGAGTGAGTAGAATTTTTTTAAGTAAAACTTTTTCGAGAACACTAAAGACTTCAGTGCAAGGGCAGCAAAAGCCCTAATCCAGAGGTACGTATTATATTATTCATGCAACGATGGTATCGTAGCCACAATGTATTTATGCCTCAAATTACTATTATTATAATAGAATATAGTATGTCTGTTGAGTTGTATATCATGTCGGAATATACCAACGAGTATTAAGTATTTTTTTACGTTAATGAAAAGTTATATCGTCCACTGAAGGAAATCAAATTAACAAACAGTGTGGCGTCTCTGAATAACTTCAGGATACGAATACTACGATATCACCTAACATTAGGTAATTTTATACAAATAACATTGATGTCAAAATAACAAGAGAAATTTATTCGGGGAAAATTGTAACACAGTGTAATATTTCTTATTAAGAACACTTCGATGTCGAATAGTATTACAATTCTAATTCTCCTATATCGAACATCAATTACATAATAAATAGATTTTCAATGACCGAAGGTTTTTATTTGAAATTCAAGGTAGGTAATGTTGATTACTAAATGTCGAAAACTTTTCCAAACTGTTTCTTTTTTCTTTTTTAATAGTATGGAAGTAGAAGACGAGCATGCAGTCCACCTTTTGGTAAGTGGCTACTGCCGCCCATGGACATTTGTAATCGACCCCATATAAAATTAGATTCCTATCTCAGGCCGACCACAGATGCGCCTCTACCCCTGAGGACTAAGTTGGAATGCCTCGAAAAAGTATGTCTCTCTTAACACACCCTTCAAACCGGAACACAGCAGCGCTTAACACTGCTGTTATAAGGCAGAAATAGGTGTGGCGGTGGTGTAAGAATAGGTTACTAAGAGTACAACGTTTGGTAAGGTTGAAGCAACGGCGGAAGCTATTTCTGCATTAAACTGAATCATCTACAAAAACTTTTGTCAGCACCAGACAATAACAAGGCAGCGTACCGCAAAACTATCGCCTTAACTAATACTGCATGTGATTGGTTCGTTATTTTCTCTATAACCTGTTAATGGGGCTAAGTAAAAGCTTGTTTTGCAGATAAATCACATTATAATAGGAGACGAGAATAAAAACGATTGAAGAAATCATTTAAAAAAATAGTCAGATTGTTCATTTTTATTAAACTACATAAGTATTATATTTAGTGGACTATTTCTGTAAATGAAAATATAATGCTACAGAAACTCAATGAATCAACATCTTCTTTGAATTTTACGTTATAAGACATTCAACTCGATCAACCGATTGAACTGTCGTGAGCTTTCAGGAAATTACAGACGTGCAATCTACCGTATAGTCAGTGATGAAGATGTACCTACATGTCTATCCGGAACGCCATCCTTCACCTGACCTTGAAAAAGTCAAACATCCAACCTATCTGAGATTGACACATTTCTGTAGAATGATCTGATTATAATACCTTGTCTATTTTACGATCTGTCGATTTTACTACACGATATAGCCTTAAGATTGTTTAAATTATTGACATGCAAGCTAGCTTTTTTCATAAAGCAAGGTCCTAGATGCAGTACCAACTGAAAATTTGCATTTGGCATCACATTCCAAATGTTCGCAGTGACCACTTTAAACTTCCCGTTTAGATTATTCGTTACAGCTGCTGCTATGGCATATTATGTGTTGATAGGTCATGCATTAAAAGATAATGAACGCAAAAGCAAGCAGAAAGCACCCGTGGCTTTTGCATAAATGAGGTACTAGGAATAACTTACATTCAGCAAACCAAACAAAATGTAACTTATATTACAATCCAAGACAAGATTAAGCAGATAGGCACGATATTTGATAAATTTTTATTTATAAATAAAAAACTATCAGTCTTGAATGGCTGCTGGTGGGCTAGTTAAGTGTATAAGACACCCCTCTGTCAAGCCGTTTACCAAGCTACTTAGAAAATTTTAATTGTTTAGGTACATAATGCATTATACGAGTACATCAAAGACATTTATGTGTCATTTGGTCTAATTAGCGATATTTCTATCCGATATTATTACATATGTATTTACTTATGATTCATCTAATAAATACAGGCATTCCATATGTAAGCTTCTATTTAAAAGCTTTGATTGTCCATTTGGAATTTAATAATCACTGAGCTGCGAATTATTTTGATAATCAGCTAATGTGTGAACTCAAGTAGATTGGTACAAGTAGGTCCCTATCTGGTTTCGCTTTATAAGTAGGAGTACGTGCTACGATTTTACGAATTATCTCATGGATAACTCTGTTGATTTATAGTACATCCTAAGATTTATTTAGCTGTTAGGCCGTTGAAATTTTATAGTTAAGTGTATAATGTATAATTAAGTAAGAATCAGCAATGCAACTTTATAAAATAATAACTACGATGTATTTAGCTGTAAGTTTTCCAAAGAAATAAAAATAAAAAATAAATAAAATAAAATAAATGTCATTTACATCTTTTGACTTTTGTTTACTTTTAATGCTATTTATTTATTAATTTCTTTTACTTGCTGCATATAATATAAAAAATTGTAAATAAGGAAAGGAGGTAAGTAATCATTTGATAATGATATGATAATATTATTCTCTGGTATGCAGCTTTTTTAATCATTCTATAATAAGTAATTGTCATAATATTCCACTATTATATTATAGATTACTTTTACATAGGTTATTGTGTCCCATGAGAGAAATAAATACCGAAAATGGTAACCGCTAAATTTATTTATTACATAAATACACAATTCTATAATATAAACACAGTTCTATATCAAACTAGTGCAATCGAACTAAACGACTAGAAACAAAACTAATGCAGGCAGAAAGTTAAGATATGTGTTGCAAGTCTATAAAATATTGGTGTAAGATTATACCTATAAATTACCTGAAAGTTTCAGTCGTCAGACAGACCTTATAAGGAAACAGAAAAATAAACGGTGTGATAGAAGAATTAGTAAAGATACATTAAACATCCATACAACAGTGACATTGTTATAAACATTGAAAAAAAAAAAACAGAAACAATAATTTCCATAGACAAGACTCTTTTGAATAAGTTACACGACATCGAAAAACTTGCACAAATAAGCTCATAATGTATAAATAATGATTGTAGAAAATTAAACATAGCTATTATTTCTTAAAATACATACCGAATAATTTTGATACCGATTGTCTTTTGACAAGACGAGGTTCGGTCGGCGACTCGCCAATTGAAGCGGGCGCAGAGTCAGTTGTTGGTTTGTCGCTTAAATACGAATTAATAGAATCCCCGCGCGTGTAAGGTTTACTTTCCCTGGAGCTCTTCTTATCCTCGCCGCCACCCATGACCGATTCAGCGATTTGAAACAACTGCTGTCCAAATTTACTCGATTCACGTCTAAAGGATTTCTTATTTGCAAATTCCGATAACGACTTCCTCCTTTCTCCGTCTGGATTCAGTTTCAGTCGGGCCTTTTCTTCTTCTTTCACTTTAATAACATCCACAACAGCGTTAAGCAATAGAACAATCAGGAAAACGATAATACCTATTATAGTGATAGTATTATTATCTGGGTGCATCTCTTGTTTTTGATCTCTCATTTTCTTGATCTCCTTTTTAATCAATGGCTTCTTCGTGAACACATCTAGAACACTGCAGGCGTCTTTTATGTATAACGGAATGATCTTTGGTTTTTTTACAATTTTCATTAGCGGTGTACTGGTTTGCTGCGGCACGACCCCTCTTTCAACGTTATTATCGACCGCCTTTACTGCGAAATTTTTGGCCGGTTCGTCGGGAGCATTCGATGATAAAAACCACATGTTGACACTGTACAAGCAGTAAACGATAACGCAGAGTACAAAAAGCTGGATCTTATGGTCGTTCATGTTTACATAGCAGAAGCGTCGTTTTGTTTTGACAACGCCGCGCGCGTGCTCGCTATTCTACACCGTATTGTTTTCACACGTTGAAAGCTTGCGTTTGATCTATTTATTTCTTCAATTTACCGTGCTATTTAAGAGTTTTTTTTCAATACGTTCAGCGCAACAGCTAACGACGTGTAACCTTGTTTTGACTGAGCTGGCCACTACGTCTGCGCATGTGCGGTGAGTCGGTTTAGCTGGGTCGCGGACGTCGGGACTGCTTGTAGGCGCTCCCGTTTGCGCGCTAACTCGGAGAAATATGTATAACGAGGCCCGAAACTGTTTAATACATTCGTTCCGCTCACAATCCCAACACTGGAATCAATGATATATGTTTTGTTCAAATTCAAAATGTTTTATTCATTCTAAGGTATATAAATTGTGCATACACTCAATGAAGATCATACACTCGAGAGCAAAAAAATCGCACACTACGACAATTTTCATTTCAGGGTCAATTTTTTTCTAAATGGCGCTTG
>DWQT01001261.1:0-17528 GCA_018244895.1 Myscelus amystis hages
CTTTTTTTAGACGGGAAAAAATTTGGAAAAATTTTTTTTCGGCAGTTTTCTTAGGATTTCTCCAGACCTGGACATGACAAAAATTTTTCTTAGTCAGATCTGAAAACTAGACACTTGAAACTACAATTTGCTTTTTTTATTTTTTCTGTACGACCATTTTCCTCGGATTTACAGCTTGTTGAAAATCACCCAAAAATTTGGATTTTTTTTTATATCCCTTAATTTTTGTGACTAGTGTAATTACAATAGTGCGCACGTGTAAATATCTAATAATCTGCTGAAGCTAAATTTCGTGTCTTTCATATTGTTTTATGTTTCCAAGTTTCTTCACTTCAATTGTTAAGTAATCGGTAAGTTGTTAGCCGTAAACGAACAGACGAATAAACTTCTATTAACTCAAAGAAACTTTAGCCGGTACTTACTGGAGTTAGCGGGCCTGTTGTTTGAAGTTAGCGATCACGGTCTGTGGATGCTACACCAACGTAAAACATAATACCCCATTAGGGACCATTTTGCCGCTCCTGAAATTTAGAATTCATTTGGTTACTAAATAAATCATGCACTTATTGGTGTTTAGATATTAATCTTGAAGCAATTGCTAACACCTACATATTGCAGAGTAGCTTTTGCTAGTTTTATTTACTACTAACGTTTTTGTAATAATTACGTTTGTGATTTTTTTTATTCCATCAGTATTGATATTCAATAATTTTTTATAATCGTACAACTTCCCTCATTTTCTGCTTGTTTCCGCTCCTGGTTCCTACACAATCTTGTAGAGACGTTAGCAATAAGACAGCCCATTTTATGTTTAAAATTTTCCGTGTTCTTATGAATGTCTTTCTTTATACAAAAATAGAGAACACCAGAGAATCGTATTATATTGTATTTGGATGTAAATTTATTACAATAAATCTGCAATCTAACGTTTAATGTTTCAAACGAGAAATAACCAGTAGTAATATAACTTTGGACCAGATATATTAGCCACCCCTAATATCATATGCGTAACAATTTGGAATGCAAAGCAATCTGGATACATTATGTAAATCTGTTCATGATGTAGAATTAACGAACAATGGATTGCAATGAAACAAGAGTCATGCGTATAACGATAGTATTACGCTGTCCCGAAATTAACTAATCATTTTATAATCCTAAAATGGACAGGGTAATACAATAACATAAACCGAATTTACAATGCAACATTGATTTCTATTTTGTTGTTTTCCTGTTAAATATGGGATATATTCTTAGTTCATTTTGGGTACTAGACAGACAGTGCCTAACTTGTCTAGGCTTACACACTTTTTTTATTGGTTATGATTATTAAGATTCTGATTCTCCATGATGATCTTGATTTTGTAATGACTGGAATAATTGCACGACAATTATAATGTACGATGATTATTGATTGCAGTAAGAGTCGACCTAAAACGAGGTCTGGATGTTGAATTTCGGATGATGTACGAGTGTCAATCACCTGTTAGGACGTGACGTCACTCGCCGTACCATAAAGGCCATTTTCGTCTCGCCCGCATGTGCGCCATTATACGTATATCAGTTTTATCTTCATCTTTTAAACTCTCAGACCTCAAGTCCCAGACAGAATCCTGCCCCAAAACTTTGTCATAATTGACCTTTGCTATCCCCTTCATCCGTGCCTCCGTGATTAGATCTTCCGTCATAAGTACGGAGGAATGATCGTACGGAACCTAAAACGCCCTAGTCTGTTCTGCTTATCTTTGGTTCATAGAAGCACTATGCTTGTTATATTTGCGAGGCAAACGGAGTGCATAGGAAGTTTGCTTTTCTCCCAATTAATGGTGAGCTGCATTGTACATAACATTTCCACGAATATACTGGCGTTTGTAAAGACACTAACTTATTCGTTTCCTCTGAACACAAAATGGTATATACACTGACGTCCGATAAAGTAACAATGGGAACCAAATTAATAAATTCCATACATGAATTATTTGACCGAATAGGAAATAAGGAGCAGTTTCGTGGAATTACTGCAACTGTTTAGATACCACTGGGCGCGATTCTCTCCCACCATTGAGAGAATCCTGGAGCATACTCTACCACACTCCTTAAGAGTAGTAGTAAACTCATGTGCCAGATGTTTTAAACATTATACTATTATTATAGACAATTACATTAAGATAATAGATTCAACATCTTAAGTTACTCTCCTCTTTTCTCTGTCCTTAACTTTGTGATTCGCTTACGATCACAAACCGCGTTCAGATTAGCAGCGGTGGAATACTGAAACAAACATACTAATAGTCATCTTTCTTTTCAGCTTGGAACCGCGAGACGAGGACAAGTCTTCTTTAGAAATATTCAAGACAGCGTACCATTCCGGACGGCTTCATGGGAAAGAATACTGTGGGAAGAAATATTCAATGTGCATGTTCAAAGCTAATCTCCTCATGGACTTAATCCAATATCTGTTGCGTAATCGTACTAACTAGACACTAAGGTTTGCAGTCAATTAAATAAATACTATTTTATCTTTAAGGATATCCATATTTTTATTGCAACTGCAATATAAAATCCTTTCAAATAAACTTTTATGCCATGCTTCATACTTGCTACATTTAAAAAGATTCTACTATTTTAAAAATCGAATAATCAGTTGATACGAACACGAAAGATTTGACTATTTTATGACACCTATAAAGTGCTGCTATAGTTAACCTATAATCACAATCTGCGTACATAAAACCACCTGCGTCAGTCTATAATACGCATTGTACAGTATATAATAGGTTAATAAAATATTCATGAAGCTTATTCGACCATTTTATTTTCATATGGATGAACAAGCTCTCGCAAACTCATAAATTTATATGGCGAATACCAGTGCATTTCGCTCTATGTCGGCATTGTCCTGTATTTGCAAAAAACCAGCGCAAAATTTAAGTTTTCGTCTGCACTTGATGTATACAAAACAAGTAGAAAAAAGAAAAACAGAAATATAGTCAAGAAAAACTACTTGACTTGACTAACCTTATGAGAAATAAGGGCGATGTATGTATATATAAATGTTAACATCCATTCCAAGATTTCTACATATGTTACTGTTCGGCGCTTTTCTCCATAATCAAAACATTCCAAAGCGACAGTCCTCTATTCGGCGTTCGGAAATCAGTGTTAATATTATAAATGCGAAAGTATGTTTGTTTATTGAACCTTCCTTCACGACAAAACGTAGCACCGAGCGATGTTATGTCGGCTACTTTTTTCACAGAAGAATATCTTAATTTCACTGGAAAACACGTTTCAGTGAAATATCCGAATGACTTGTGAACAAAGGTACTTGTGAACAAAATATTGCCACGCAGACGAAGCCGTGAGTAACAACTAGTTATTTATGAATGGACTAATACATTTTCATATGTATTGTCAAGAAAGGCTTCGATTTATTTCCACACGAAAAATTAAACAGAAATCGGTATCAAATGGAACTTTGAACAGAGTCTGTTGCTTAGTAATTGAAATAATGACAAACTGTTGGTTTTCAACATTATCCATATTGACGACATTCCTATTCAATTTGTGGTTTCATGTCAATAATACAGGTAGTAAAGTACTACTAAACTCCTGGTTTCAACAAATGCATATTACCAATATTTAGTTAAATATGTAAATTCTGGGTTTAATTAACTTGTAACAAATTCAGAGCTTCAACACAAACAATTAGTTCCATGTTATCCGATATTTAGTAAGCTTAAAGAATTAACAAATATTCTAATTTTTACCAATAATTTTATTCCGGGTGTCTTTATCTCAGAGATTAAACAAAAGTCACTGTGCGAATTGTGAATTTCTCTGAAGACTGCGCAATTATTTTGAAGTCACAAGCGTACAGCACAGTTATCTTTAAAAAAAATCGTACTCATCAACATACAGCAGAACAGCCTTGAAAATAACGAAAACTTATAATAATTTATGGCAATAGCTGTAACCAATTTAATTTCGCCGATCTTCAAAGAACATAATATTATTAAGATGAATATTGATATTGAGTAGTGCTGAAACCTTTAAAATTTTGCAATTACATTGATTAACCGCTCCCACTGTAGAAAAAAAAACCAATTGCTGTTTTCATTACCGTAAACTGTGTAATGATAGCGACATTTTTTCCGTCAGTTTGTTGTTCAATCTCCCACTTCGGGGATCTGGGTTAAAATCCTGACACTCGCTAACTTCTTTATAACCTAAAATTTAATTATCACTCGATATAATGGCAAAGGACGGCACTGGAGAAAACCTGGACACCTTAGAATTTGCCATAAAACAATCTACTTTAATTCAGAGGTGACCCATAGTTCTGACAATATTAGAGAAACAAGAAAACCACTACTGAGAGTATTGTGCCCATGACAATTGTTTGTTCCACACAACCTCCGCACTGCTAGCTTGTCTGCAAGTTTTGAGACAAGAGCTACACTCTTTTAGCGATAACACCGCCCATTGTCTATGCCTCGTTCATGCATTTGTCATATATTTTGTATTTATGTTTACGTGGCGTGCAATAAAGAGTTATTTTCAAAAACAAAGACGTTAATTGGCACAAATGTGGGTACATATAAATTTTTTTACGTTATGCCTTTTACGGCTTAATAATTTAAGAATTGTTATTAAAAATATAATTGACAGTTTTAATTAAATATACATAAACTAACATACATAGAGTTAAGTTAGATACTAAAAATCCTCGCATTATATTGTTTTGGTGCGAAAAGGAGTCAAAACATAATTATAGTCACATCACGCGTAAAGTAAAGATATTTGGGCGCATATTGAACCGCGCTCGTGAATATACATATTCGTACAGTAACAGAATCGTCATCAAGTCTGTCTCTCGGGACCCGCCGGCCTCGGGTCATACAGTAAGCATTGAGCGTAACACACGTAACTCGAGTAGAATGCTCTTGTTTGTCGAATAAGGACGGGTTGATTCTGGCATTCGCTTACACGCAATAGCTACTACTTTAGAAATTCGAAAACTCTGTCGAATGAAAATGTTTATTATGAAACTATTCAAACAATAAATAGGCATGGTATTGAAAACAAAAAAAATACCGTGGTGATGCTAATATTCTTGTGTAATCTATACTTATAGTACGAGTATTAATCAAGCAAATTTTGTATCTATAAAAATATATAACAATACACAGATAAGTATTTGTGGATGAGCTGGGTACTGAGTGACACATGCTCTCGAAGCCTGTAGGTAGCAAACAATCATCTTGAAAATGTTAGTTACTTCAACATTAATGGATGTCTAAAATCAACTATCGTGTTTTTTTTACATAATATGTAAGTAGCAGACGAGCATGCAGTCCACCTGATGGTAAATGGCTAATGCTGCCCATGGACATTTGTAATCCACCCAGATAAAATTAGATTCCTATCTCAGGTCGACCCTAGATGCGCCGCTACCCCTGAGGACTAAGCTGGAATGACTCGAAAAAGTATGTCTCCCTTACCACACCGTTCAAACCGGAACACAGCGGCGCTTAACACTGCTGTTATAAGGCAGAAATAGGTGTGGCGGTGGTGCCGCCGGAGCCGAACCAGAGGGTTCTAGAACCTTAAATTTAAGTTTTAGTTTTATTTTCAGTTTCATTTAACTCGCACAATGTATTAGTCGAGTTTGTTAAAGTCAAATTACCATCATTGTCATATTCCTAGATTGCTTATTAACTTGACAGCTTTATTTGACAGATCGGTAGTCCGTTCCGAGTTCCTAGTTATCTACTGCAATGAGGAATCCGAACCTCATATAATTAGAACAAAACTTTGCCTAAGGTTAATTTGTATAATCTTTAATTTAACACCGTGCTACTTCCGAAATCGGTTTCCTAAAATAAGTTGGATAATTTAATTCAATACTTGTGAGACAGTCTTGTACTGTCAATTTTTAAAATGTTACTAGCACGATCTTCACAAATACACATTGTAAGTTTCAATAAAGAAAACAAAACACAATATTTGATAAAGTTAACACGAAAAGACATGTATAAATGTAAGTAATAAACGAAATTATGATATATTCTATAACAATAATTGTATAAGGAACAAATACGGAAACGGAACAAATTCCAGAGAGACACGTCCTTCAAACAATATTAATTAGACAGATAAAACAATCTATTGATATTAGCTTACTAGCGAACTAATAAACCATTATTATAAAAGTAATACTGATAAAATACAGAATTGCAAGTTTTCCTATACATTCACGATTCATAATTCATTATTAGTATACAATTCATAGGTTTTTGTTGCAATATAAATTTTCACAACTCCATTTCTGGGTCTCGCATCCCGGCACATAAAAAGGTTTAATGTTTCGAAAAGCTTTTCTTTTAATTTTAAAACTCGGTATATCTCTCAAGAAAATATCATGATTAAACTGAGAATTCCTGAAAAGTGTACGTAAAACCCCGGCAAAGCTGGGTGAAGTACATATGTATGTATATCAAACTGCAATTAAATTAGTAATAGGACGTTTATGATAAGCCTCAATACTTTGTAAAGAAAGTTTGCTGTAGTCTTGGGATTAAATTAAATTCATTCCCTAGAAGTTTAGATAAGGAAAAAACAAAAGAAAACTCTTACTTCCTATTGTTTCTCCTAATGAAATTAACTTTTAATTGGGTCTGTTACTATTCGAAATAACAAAGCCATTTCTCCTGCAGTGCGAATTTAACTCTGAAGAATATCATACAACGCACATTACACTAAAATATACTATTTTGAACCTTTTTATTGTTCCACTAACTATTGCTTGGCATGAGTCTACTCTCGTAGTGACAAGATCTTAGGCTGTAGTCTAATAGTATAGGTTAGTACGGATTGTGCAGACTTAACACACCTCAGTAACATGATGTATTTTATTAGCTTTTTACTACAATTAAGATAAATAATTTGCTACAAAATCAGTTTCCCGTACAAAGGATTCCAAGGAATCCTGCCCTCCCTTCCCACTCTATCTAATCATGTTCGCAGTATCACAAGCTACAAAAAGAAACGACGGAAAATCCCAGACGGGAAACAGAGCTATATTATGTTTCATTAATGTCTTCGTTGCTAATGATCATATTATTACTGGAACTAACTATAACAAACAAGTTGTTAATGAACATATAATACGCCAACATTCGTTTCTTTAGCTAGTATCTCGACACCGGAATATCTGATACTGATTTAATTACGGCTCTCTTTTGTGAAAGTAATATTATTTCCTTATATCAGTTTACTATGATATTATTTACAGGAAAAACAGTTTTTTATCAAGAGTTGATTAATATAACACACATACTCGTATTAAGCCATGTTTGCCAGAGTCGTATATACTCGCATTACATGTGACATTTAAAAATACGCAATACGAATTGATCAGAAGTATTTCATAACACCGAAAAGCTAACGGTAAGTACCTACGTGATATCTGTACATAATATTAAGTTGGTGCTCACGTAAGCATCTAGTTGCTAATGCATGAGTATTATAGGTCACGTTATAACGCGGAACTTGGCAAAGAAAGTTGTACGACACGCTTGACTTGCGACAGATCCGAACCTGTTCCCCTACCGACGGTATGAAGTAACGTAATGATTTCACAAAGGAAAGTAGGTAATTGTTTTCCATCTAATTCATTGTTTTGCAAGATCTTGCTGGCGGTTCGCATATATCAAAAATATCAAGCTCATAGTGATTAAGATAGATTAAGTTACGAGTTATTTAATTATGTATACAAAATCTAATAGCCTTTAATAAGGCGTTATTTGCTGCCGAATCTTGTTCTTAATTTGAAATAGAATACTAACCATTTTTGAAAAATAATTTAAAAAAGACCTGGTATTATTTTTTTAAATATAAATTTACACTGCTAACATCGTGTGGCACGAGTAGGCGTCTCCGACACAAATCCCCGTTTTCTTTATAAAGGAATATTCTGTCATATAATTGTAATAAGTCGGTACACAAGTACTGTTATTTTCTCGTATGAATATTTAAACACGGTTTACCACTAAGTAACGCTTTATTTTTTTTTTCAGAGTTCTATTTCTTAAATATCCCAGCTAAATATACATTTAACAGTTATGACGCAAATACTGGCACGCAACTTTGGCATCGGGTAACGACGTGCGTATTAAGACGACATATCACTATCGACAAAGCGAAGAAACAAATTGTAGTGTAACCTATACACTATACTACCTATACTAACCTACAGTTGCATGTGAACTGTGTAAGCAATACTTGGCCAGCGTGGCTAATTATGACCTTAGCCGTGTCGTAACGTGACGAGACCCCTTATGCTTGATGTGATGACGTGAATGATGACTACGATTAAAATATGTACGTCACAAAACGAAAAATAATACTCGAGCAGAGTTCGAATATTTTTTCGGAATAACTGAACCACGTTCAGCCACCAACAATCAACTAACCTGTTGAAAGTAAGTATATAAGTCGCTGTACGGACTTTGATTTATATGCGTTTATTTCAAAACATTCAAATGAAGCTGTAAATCATTAAAACGCCTATAAAATATCTAAGAAAACACACAAAACGAACCTAAATATAATGTTTACATAGTTTCGTCATTTATAATAATAGCATAGCTATACAATAAGCGTCATAGGAGTTGAAAGGTTTCGATTTAGTATCAGTTATAAAAATGTTTTTCTAAAAACAAGTAGGAAGTGGGAAATATGTTTTAAACTTACTCCATAATGTTCACTCAGTACCCTTACCCAGTCTCTCACCGAGATTAAAATGTAACAAGCGCATTAACTATTTAAAAATACTGCGAACACTTGGCAGTCGAGCTTCGTTACGAAATCGCTATCACGAAAGCATCAAAGGACGGGAGAATATTTTAAATACTGATGGACAGAAATACTTAGGTATCTTTGTAAAATGTTCTTAAAATATGCAAGAGCGGTAAGTTAAGGATTTCCAGAGATTAAGAGGCCACAGTAGTCGGTCGTTAGTAAATCCTAGTATATAAAACCTTTTTACAAAGGTAAAATACGTGTATCGCTCGCACGTAAGAAATAACAATTATTATATTAGTACATAGTTTTCATGCATTCTTTAATCCCAAGTATTTAATATTAATACTGATATATTTTGTATACGGTATTATAATGACAATGACATTCATATTTTATTAAATAAACTATGAGTTAGTCTTCTAAGTAGGAAGGTTTTTAAATTATTAATTAGTATTAGTTCCGTAACGGATTATATTTTTATTACTAAATCAATGCTTAAAGTTCGCATAATATGGCGACTTAAGGGAGGAATAACGACATACGAGTATTCATCTGTAATCTGTTCTTTTATTTTTACATCCATTAGGTATTAACATAAGTCATTCGTTTTCGTCTACAAAACGTGGATACAAAAACATACAAAATTTTTCAGCTTAAGTATTAATATTTCGCCAATGTCTTCGCGTTCCACTATTCTCGCCAAACAGAACTGTGTAAGTTCATTTCTGAATCCTGCTTCTTTGTTTATACAGTAGGTACCCACTGCAGAATTCGTGCATTACTGTGTCCCACTTTTGAATATGAAAGACCTAGAACCATCCTTAAGATAGCTGACACCCTCGGGGATTTTCGCGATCTCATTGCGATCTCTTTTATCTCCGGTTTTGTAGAATCCTTGAGCCACTTCTCAAAAATTTACTGCAGCAACGAATGTCACTATTTACATGAGTCGCGTAAAAACGGATGCTTTGCCAAAACCAGAAAGTAAACTCCATTTATCATCCTTCAATCAGTTTAAAATAGCTCTGGTAGTTTACAGTAAATACTGACTGCCCATCTCACATACTATTTGGCCGTTTCTTAAAAAAAAAGGTTATATATAACCTGAAAATACCGTCGCTGAGTCAAATAAATTCCCATAGCGACGAGCGCTCAAATGATTCTATTAACTCTTAATCGCCTTATTCTGCTTTCCTGCTGGATTCCACAACCGAAATAAATAATTCAACCCAATGTTTCGATGTCGAAGGGGAGAAAAGTTTCCCTTTACAAAACATCCTCACGTGTTTTTTTCTCGTACAAACGTTACGTTTGAGGAAAAATATAAACGTTTCTTATTGCTTTCAAATAAATTATTCTTGCCTCAATTGTACATGTGTAGTGTTTTTGGAGAATATAGCATAAGACAGTGCTTCATGATATAATAACAATGGTTATTGTTGAATTTCCCGCGCTTCCGTGTAACAGAAATACGCTGGTTGGTTATTGAAGCATCTCAAGGATGCGAATTATTTAGTAGGTACTATTCTTTTTAAATTTTTATAGAATAAAATATTATCACACATTATGTTGTGTGGAATGCTAAAACGTTAAAAACAACCAGCTTGGTGAATTCCGGTTCTTTTCGGGTATCGTCAGCTTAGATCACGTCGCGCCGAAGGCGTCTATGAAATAAAAGCATTTGATTTTCACATTTTACCAGCTCGTAAATACAATTTCATCTTCATAGTCCATCCATCAGCCCTTTGAGGTCCACTGCTGGACATAGGCCTCCCTTTCTTCTGAAGACCTCTAATTGAATTGTTTGTATGCTAAGTTAAGTATCAAAATTATTTTATAGTGCAATTTGGTCAGTGCCATAACAAATCTTATGACTATTCCATGAAATTCCTTCTTCAATATAAAAATCAGACTTCGAAACTTTATCATCAATTATAATATATACGTATAAAAACTTTTAAGACTGACAGGTGTTATACAGACTCTTCCGAGTTGTAATTGTTTTGTTTAACCCTTAATTGCTGTCGTACATTTTGCATACGTAAAGGGTATGATAAGGACTGAGCGACCCTCTAAGTGAAATGTTTTGAACAAGCCAGAGTTAACTATGTAACTTCTAACATTGTCACAGATAAATTGTTACGCCATATATTGTTACAATTACGTTTGTAAAGAAATAGTTTATGTTACAATTACTCAAATATCTTAATAATTTCTGATTGTTGAAAAAGTGTTGATTTAGCTTCCGCAGTCAACTGGAAAAGGCTTAATGACATTACATTAACTATTATCACAGTTTAACACTTAATCACAATGTTATTACTAATGTACACATTGTAGAGTATAGGGATATCGGAATAATTTCAATGAATTCTAAACGATTCAATTCACACGACTACTAAAGTAGTTTTTTTCTCATTAATTTCCCTACATCGTAGTCAAATAGTATCAACATGTAGTCTGAACGCGCACTTGTTCTAAATTCAAAAACGACCGTTAAGCTCTGTAATATTTATAAGGCCAACTGTTTCCAGACTGGATACATAATATTATGAACTCGTAAAATAACCAAAACAAAAGGAAACAAACCGATGTGTAGGTACATGAAAAATCTCGTGACGTTTAAAATTCGTCGTAAAAACAAAATTTACATATATATGAGTGACAAACGACTCTCTTTCATTTCTGTTTTATTTTATGCTCTTTTTATTGATAGGAGCCGCCATCGTTGTGCATTACACGTTAAACGACCGAAAGGGATAATCGTATTGTGTATCCATGAGGAACGAATTACAGTTGAAAAGGATTACATTCCAGCCCCGCAGCGATGACCACCAGTTTTGTGCTGACCGTGGACCTCTACAGATGTTAGTTAGGTAAGTACAGAAAATAAATATATTTTGCCGTAAGGAACAGCGTGACTCAAATGTCGGATAGTGAACGCGACAATTTCGTTACCTACTGTAAATCACCACCAACTATGTATTATGTTACGTTGTCAAATATTAATTTACTTTTCTTACCAGTCACTGCTGTAAAAACGGCTCGTCAGCTAAAATCTTACATTTTACTAATTAATCAGTATCTGATGATAATGATGAAAGTATAAAAATATTGATATGGATTTGCTTGATTGTGAGGTGTAATGAAGAAGTGGTGCAACATAAACATATCTAGACTTAGGGACTAAAAACTAGATTATATATATTTCGGAGAATAACTATATGAAAATCGTAGGGGGTAATGAAATTGAACCGTATACATATATTTTTCCATAAGTATGTAGTTGTTGTGGCAGAGGTTGCGGCTAACGGCTGGTGGTAAATACAAGAACAAATCATTTTTCAATACAACCGTAGGGAATTGAGAACCCATTTGTTCAATCGCCGTATGATCGAAAATGTAATCTATGAAACCCGAATATATCTAGTACAAGGTGAAGCTTAATAAGAGACGAAGATTGAATGCATAACAGAGAATTTGATTGATGACGTCAACGACAAGCAGATATTACAAAACTTTGTCACTAATTAACAGAATTGACATACGAATTGAACAAGGCAAATTTACTAAGAACACTTGTATTACAGCTATGTAGTTTCTCTACCTACAGAAACCAGTTCAATAATCTTTTGTAGTGGTTTTGAACCCATGTCCACTTTATTTTTGTTTTTTCTGGTACCCGTCGAAATTAGGTATTGTCAATAAAAAAAATTGTCAAGCAATGAGTATTTAAAATGCAAATTTGTATGTGATTTTATCAAATTGTTAATAATGAACAACGGTAAAAAATCTACCATTACGACTAACAATGATAAAATATTAGTATAAATGCATTTTACGTGACTTCTGGATAATTCCTTTAAAAATATTCTTAATGTTATCTCTGGAACTTGAATTGACGCTTTTGAAAATTGTCGTCCTCAGGTATTAGTATAAATGTATGCCAGCCATGACCATGCCAATAGACGTTGAAAAAATAAAAAAATATGGGTGCAATACAAGTGTTTGCATACCTCCAACAAAAAAGTCTGATACTGACAAGGCAGTCAAGTCTTCAAAATCGCCGTGTACGTATGAAGAGAGAAAATTATTAATAGATCCGGGAAAATCAAACTTTCCCTAATCTAAGACTTTTATAAACTCCGTAAACATTGTGATTTTGGGATTTTCCCTACAGTCCAATCGTTCGTTTATAAATAATACGATGATAACACATATCTTTGGAAATAACTACGCAGAAACCGCTCTCACATCGGACCGTACAGAATGAAAATGTCTATTGATTCGATTACTCAAACCTGTAATAATAAGTATCATAAATTTTTCTTTTCGTATCTGAATTTTCTTGTGTCTCTTCTTATCTATTTCTGATCCAATGTACTCGTTATAGTAACCGTAGATCTCGATTTTGTCTTCGCATTTCCTTAAAATATTCCATGAATAAAATTGAAAATTTCCTTTTTAGTATTCCAATTGTCTGTAAGTCATTATCAATTCTGAAATTAAAATTAAATGGTTAAAAACATATTAAATATTACAATTATTAAGAAAGACTTACAATAATTTTATACTATTGTAAATAATGGCACATAATTTATTATTGCTTTTGCCTACATTTTGCTTAAAATGGTTTTAAATTGAAAAATAAAAAAAATTCGACACAAGCATTGCTTGAAACTTGACAATGTCCATGATATTCAAAGTCTAGTAACACATCGCCTGAAACATCAGTACCTCTCTTCATACATTTATCTTCTAGCTCGACACATTAGTGAAGTACTGTTTTCAATTCTTCACACTGCGGTAACTGTTAACTGCAGGAAAAACATTTCAAAGTGAGGACAAATGAAACAGATCTGTTTATGTCGTTTTCTCATTACTCATTCTTGGTTAAGAACTCAAAATTAACGTGTATATTTGTGAACTGTAATGCAGATGAAACTACTAGTCTATCTTGTGTTGCATTACTTATAAAGTTTCAGTAAATACTTGTTTTATTAATTTGTTTATATTATATGCATTGCTATTTAATAGTTATAGAACTTTGTAGAAGTTTGTAAGCACGTCACAGCGGACTGATATTGACATGCACGCTCTGTTACATGTTCTTTTTATTGGACTAAAACCATGCTACAACATAACTGATTTTATTTAAGTTTTTTTTATGATTTTACGAGATTTATTCTTCCAGTCCACTACAGCCTAAAGGCACACAAAACGTAAAAACGGCGACTAAAACATGTGTGACCTTCAAAGTGTGTGTATAATATACCTTATATTGAATAAATCAATTTGAATTTGAAGGTGAATTTGCCACACCTGTTAGCATCAATCAACGTTCAGTCAGTTTGAAATGCCTCCAATTACCAAAACATCGTCTCTGAAGAACTTTTAGGGTGTGCCGGTGCGGAGAGGATTTGTCAAGGTCACAGACGGTACACAAAATATTAAAGTAACGTATACACGTGCCGATCCCGTATCGCCATTTCTGCTAAAAGAGACCTGCTTACAAATTCGCTTTGGCATGGGTTCTCGCAAGTTATGTTCAATTTATCTAAGAGCACTAGATGATCAGAATACAGAGTCTGTTCACCAACCCTAGCCACCATGTGATGAGATGATCGTATTCTACAAGTGTATAATAACCTTAATACTGATTGATCGTCAACGCCGATTCAACTCAAGAGAACTAATCACTCTATTTGACATATCGTATTATATCGTAGCGGGTCAAGATGACATAACATTACCAGATGTAAATACTGAACAGTTGGAAGTCATCCGGTTCGAACAATTATAAAAGAAAAGAGAGAAGTTAGTTGACTGCTCGATATTAACATTTTCAATCTTGGAATTTTATTTAACGAGGTGCAATCTTGATCCAGACAAAAGACTCGGTGCGGAGGGAGAGCGGTGCAAGATTTTTGCACCCGGGATAGCGGGTCGTTGAGGGAGAAAGGGGGGTATACCCCCACAACCGATGATTGATAACGATAATGTACAGCTTTCATTAAGTGCATTTACCTTGTGAAGAATAAAGCAATTTGAATTTGAATCGGAAACTCGGTAATCATAACCAAGATATCGCAAAATACTGTCGTAGAGTAATAACAATCCATGATAATTTCTCTTACATAAACCTGATTCTGGCTTAATGAGCCGCCCGACAAGAAACACATGTCATAATTTGTCATTAGTTACCGTACCAAGGTTGCAAGCCTAATGGTTGCATGATTCGCGACATATCTTAGTGTCAAGCTAATGTACGCCGAACCCACGCATGCGTTGTACGTAAAAACTATGTATATCTTTCATTTCTTAATTATACGTAAAATAATTACATATTATCTATTTGGCTTTCATGAATAGAGAATAAGTAAGGACTATTTCCTATTTTCAAAATTAGAATGAATAAAGAGTACGCTTTTTTTCACAACGCTCCACTGTGATATATTACTAATAATTCACATCCGCTCATAATGAGACATTTTGTGTATACATGTTACAAAATTACTAAAATATGTAAATTTTACAAATACACGTTGGTAAATATTTAATTTTTTCATTAAATACATATATTCATGCATTTGATGAACATTAAAATCATATCGATGGGAATGACAATCTTCGTCGATTATACGCAAAAAGTCGATGGAAAACTCTGCACTTTTTTTGAATGAAGCGTTAACCGTTGCAGTTTTCTTTGACAATGTTACTTTGGAACGAGATCAGATCACTCACAACTTTACATAGTTCTCTTTATGAATATTAAAATACAGAGTAAAAAGTCTAGTACGACTCAACCATTTTCCAACGTTTTTACCATAAAAAAATATTTTATCTATACTGAAAATACAAAATTCTTCTATATACATTCAAAGAGATTTAATTAATCATGGATTTCGAAAACACCTCTTTTTAAAACGTCCCTTACAATATCGAAACTATAGGTAACGCTATATTTATATTTACAAACAATAATATTATGACTGAGTTTTAATTGGGCCTCCCACGAAAGGTGTATTAGCGTAATGAACTTCGTAAAATAAACCTTTGAAAATATATTAACACGGATATTCGTGCCCATTGGGTTAATTCAATGTTTTTTCTATTGAATTTTTTTTTTTTGTGAAATCGATTATACTATTATTACTATTCCATCACGTCGAGTTCCTAAGGTAGAGGGGGGAGATTTATTTAATTTAAAAACCTCAATTTCCGTTATTCCTTTCCTATCCGCCAAACTGTAACGCGAAGGATCTTATTTAAGTAAGCTCTATTAACGTTGTTTTCAGTAATGGCAGGGCTCTATAAGTGTGGCTGCGTGCTTCTCCTGATCGGTGCGGTATCTGCTAATGGAATGGCATCATGCGCCAAGTTGGTGTACCTGGCGCGTGCCGAGCAATCCGATAAGAACGGACTGAAATGTTGGGACCTCGTGAGAGTTCCGACCTGCGGTGGCCGGTGCGACTCTAGTGAGGTGAACTATTTGCTTAATTTTCTGCGCTCTGGAAATCGCAGAGCGAAATTTCTAACATTGACGTTATGCAGATGAGTCGAGTTTTAGTTTCCTTATAATCTTTCTTTACAATCAGAACCCACTGCTCAAAAATAATGGTTGACTTCTTAACTGGAAATTATACATATTGTTCTTTTTTACAAAAGCTAACAATTGGTTCAGTAACAGTCGACCGGTATATCGGGTATCTACATTTTAAAGCCTTTTTTCTAGATTGCCGATTGGGAGTTTCCATTCAAGAAATCCCACCATCCAGTGTGTATGTACGGGACCCGGCGTCCGTTAGTCGTGCGGTTGCGTCACTGCGACCCCGGGGTCGAATCTGGGACTGAACTCTTCCATTTCGTTGCTGCTGATGACTGTCGTTGTAGGGTAAGCAAGGGTAGATGGACATAAAATACTTATAGTTACTAAGTATATTCCTTTCATGCAAGATAGTATGGAATGATTTAAAAATAACGTAATACTCCTAGAGATGTATGTATGTAAGTAGCCTTTGAATGAAATTACAGTGAAATAACACAAACATGTTGATAGCATGTCTGTTACAATATGACATTTCTAAAAGAACAATTACGACTATCAATCAAAATAACAACGGCTTATAATATTACAAATTATGTAATTCTAGAATACAATAATTATCACGAACATTAAATTATACATGATTACACTTATACATGATACAAGATGTTCGCAGAATGATATAGTAAGCTAGCTCGTCTTTATTCTAATTAAGCTAATGAAAGCTTAATTGGTTAACCTGAATTCACACATTGAGCAAGCTAGTATTCTGCGTCGCGTCGCTACATATATTCAATTCACCCAATGACGAGAACCCTTACAAAGGTTTACGCCAAAGAGCGAGTCATTTAACTACAGCCAATCAGCTAATTGCAATTTGCACGTACAACTAATTACAAATTTACAATGAATACATACAGTTCCTGAATTCAGCATCTGTATAAAATCAGTTAATAAATATTTTTGAAAGAAACAATGTATAAAAGACAAACATGCAGTGTTTATTGCTACGTTTGCATGCGTAATCCTTAGTAGCTTAAAAATGAAAATTAGTAGGTGGTAGAACACTCTGTGGTTCGACTCCGGCGGCACCACCCCCACACCTATTTCTGCCTTATAACAGCAGTGTCAAGCGCTGCTGTGTTCTGGTTTGAAGGGTGTGGTAAGGGAGACA
>DWQT01001262.1:0-17527 GCA_018244895.1 Myscelus amystis hages
AAATGTATAAACGGCTCTGTTGTAAAATTAGAAATATGGCGCTTAGTAACTTTTTCCTTGCCACCGTCGATATGACCATAATATTCTACTGACTAGGAACAGCAAAAATAACAATAACATCAAATAATCATCTATATTTTAATTTTATATGCACATAGTTAAGTCATTACAAAGATGCATTCAGGTATATAACAGTGATCACCCATTATTGTTTATATAGCTATATGTTTATGTTTGTTTACTTACTTTCACTCTTAACTTAATATCTATTACAACAGTTTTCTTAAACATATCAATCAAATCATTCCTGACATGTGACTTAATCTGTTGCAGTCTCCCCCCACCTGCACCACTTATTAGTCTCATTAATCTCTCCGAGGGACATTCAATAACCACAGAGCATATAATTTTATTATCTTCATCTACTTCTTCATAATATTCCAATTGTGTTTTCAGGTTGTAAGGAATCTCTTGTGACAGGAAATCCAAAAATTTAGCTCTCACAGCTTCTTCTATTAAGGTTTCTGGTGTCTGATCTGTCCACTCCTCGGGTGAATACTGAAGATTGGCAGGTTTTGAATTATTTATGAGGTATTCCTAAAGATTAAACATAATAATATGTGAATATTCTTGAAATACAAACAAATCTAATTAAACTAGACTCAATCTCAATGTACACTTTAAATATGATAGGTCTTTTTTTTGTTTTTGAAATCATTAAGTTGTTTAGTTAGCTAATTTTAAGTTCATATTTTAGAGAAAATAATTCTAATACTTTTTATACATAAATGCTTTTTTTAAATTATATAGTCATGCCATACCTTTACATCCTTAATTCCATCGCCATTCATAGCTGAAACCAAAAATACATCTGAAAAGTTACTGTAGCCTTGTTGTAGCTTTTTCAAATCGTTCTTGTCAGCGTTAGGTAAAGGATTTCCCGCAATAACCCCATTGGTAAGGTTTCTTATTATTGCTAGTAACTGTTTCTTTGATTTTAATCTATCTATCTGCAAATAGAAAAAAAAAATCAGAATCATTTGCAATTTAAAACACAAACTATTTACAATAATAATAGATCTATAAAATAAAAACTCACATCAATAATAGTGATATTGGTGAATCTACACTTAAAAGTTAATATGGGAATAATTTAATGGAAGATGTATACCAAATTCTATTATTTGATCACTACACTACACTACACTACACTACTTGTTTAAAAGAATTAAGCAAATAAACATAATCTATACTTATAATAAATCTGTAGAGCGGACAATTCTGTACATGAAATATATTTCCAAAATATGTGTCAGGGGGTAATTAGGGATTGATACTGATGCCAAAAATGCAATCAGTAAAATTTTTGTCTGTCTGTCTGTCTGTATAACCGCTATAGAAACAAAAACTACTCAACGGATTTTAATGAAACTTGGTACAAATATCTTTCATACTCCTGAGCTGGTTATAGTATACTTTCCATCGCGCTACAATTGATAGGAGCAGAACAGTGAAGGGAAATGTTGGAAAAACAGGAGAAATTGAAACGCGGATGAAGTCGCGGGCGCCGCTAGTGCCAAATATAATTGCTTTAGAAAAAAACACAATGTATGTATGTTAATAATGTACATAAGTTTGCTTACCTTGTTTATTATTAAAAAACTAGGTATGTTATTTGCTATATGCAACATGTCTACAACGTCTGAATGAAGACTGTCCTTAGTCCACCGATTGGAGACATCATGAACAACCCCTATAACATTGGCGCAACGTAGACTTTTCTCACAAGCTCCTATCATTGCGTCAGGCAATTTATATCTAAAATGGAAATTAATTGATATATACTGAATCTTTAATATATTTATACTGAATATGTTTATAGTGAAAAAAAATGTATAAAATTGATTCAGAGTAGCAAATATCCATATGTCACTTCAGTTTTACTTGAGGTGGAAAATTGATATGCATACTCTGCAATTATGACAGAAATTCTGCATGTAAATAAAGAGTATTTACATTACAAAATTACACTGGTCTGAACCATATACTAGCCAGGTCAGTGGTCAGATATGGAACCAAGATATTCAGCCAATTACTAGTTGTTAATCAATCGCCGAGTGTTAACAGTACAGGTTTAATCATGGGCCATTCCATCTAATTTAGTAACTTACTTCTTTTGCTCTTTATCTGTGACGACCCCCGGTGTGTCCAAAAATATAATTTGTGTATCATTTTCGTAACAGATTGCTCTGATCATTTTCGTTGTGGTATGCACTTTATTGGAAGCAGCACATATCTGGAAAATGTTTACTCATTAATGGTTTTTGTTAACACATTTTCGTTGACATATTATAATGGCAAGAAGTGGTATTTACCTTTCTTTCGAGTATTTTATTTATCAGGGTACTTTTTCCAGAATTGGGTGCTCCTATAATTGCTACATTTACAACTTTACCTGCATTTTTTTTATTTTGATGTTGCGGAAACGATGAATAACAATAAAACTGAAAACCTTTCCAAGTACTCGCGCGTAGAGTATTGCAAATCAATACCGACATTGTATATACAAAACATACATAAATAATAACAAAATAAAACTTTTCTAACCTCTGAATACTCTACAGGGTTAGACAAATATTTTAGAAGTTGATTCAGCGAAGTAAACTGACTTCAATGACATTAGCCGTGTTGTCAGTATCTGTTGCTGAAAAAGAAATACTCTGAAATACTACTGTGACAAATGGGTTCGAATGGAAACGAATAATATAACCCGAATATTGCAATTACTTACTATTGCATTACTAAGAATTTCAAAAACTCATAAAATTGGTATGTTTTGACGAAATTAGCGTGATTTGAAACAATCCATGAGTCCATAGTCGTAACAAAGTACGCAGCAGATATAAGCAAGACAGGTTGAAAAAAATAAACCATAATAAAGATAAAGGCTATATATAATGGGTAGTGACAGTTACATAATGAAAAAGAGATTTAGCGTTGTTGGTAGATTTATAAAACGAATTTCAGAGATGGATTTCATAAAATTTTATATAAATGTACATATATTATGTTATTACAGTTAATTGTCTATTAACATCTAAACATAATTTCTATTTAAATTAATATTGTACATTGTTCTCAATAATTTTATGCCAGTGACCTTAATCGATACTGAACATGAACATCACACATCAGTATTACATTAAATATGGCAACATTATTAACAAATTAAAAACAAGATACTCGTTTTGTAGTTTCTCGCTCATCACTCACAATCACAAATTAAGTTTTTGTGAACTATGCGAAACCAAAAAGTCACTGGGTTTTATTTAAACAATTAATATAACCAAAGATCATCGGTATAATCTATAAAGGGCATTAAACATTAAACTTCAGTTAAAACCTCTTGAAAAATAATCTATGATGTATTAAAAAATTCCGGGTATATAATTAATAACACGATTTACACGATACGTCCAAATACTATAAAGAGTAAAGTATGGAACTTTTGAACAGTGGAAGCTGGTGGCCGACATACTGAACGCAAGCGCAATATTTCTGATCCTTTAATTTTTAAAGACGCATTTTACAGACACCTCAATGATATTTAAAAATGTAACGAAGGTCTGGGATTAAATAAAGTAATAGCAATAAAACATCACAACAATAATGTACTTTATAAAGTAAAATCATTTTACAGTCTACTCTAACTTGCAACTTCGGGTACACCGCATTGTTCGGCACATCTGACAACACTGATATCACTAATGTGACCATGTTTTACAGAATAATAATACTGGTCTATTTAAAAATTGAGAAGTAGGTAGGTACGATGTTTGTAGAACTTGAATTGACATTGCTTGTGGTGGTTAGTTTCATAATTTCATTAGTTTGTCGTAGTCGTAGAGTCAGTAGATATGTGTATTAGAGGTCTGTCGTCAATTCTTAATGTGTGAGCGTTGAGGTAATGCTGATGAAGGGGAATGATATTCTAGTATAATGACGGTGTACGACTTATATTAGTTCTAACTGCGAGTTATTGTAATTTATGTTTAATGTACTTATTTTAGTTTACGGTAAATTTCAATAGTTATTGATACCCAGTAATACTTAGAAGATTAAATTCTTCGGCATGATTGGCTTCAGGTACTTATCAACTTTGTTTTATTTTTAATCTAAGTGATCCATTTTTTTAACGTAGTTTAAACTGTATTTATCTTTCAGAGATGTCAGAAATAAAGTATAAAAATCAAATTTTAGCAGCTATAGACCATTTGCGATCACGTAAATCCCGCCCTGACGTAAACAGGATTTGCAAGTTTATGCTTAAGTGTTATAAAGTAGCCCCTAAAGATACGAAAGCCGACCTGAGACGTTGCCTTAAGGAGAAAAGTATAGTAAAAGTTGATTATAAAGATAATGTAAGCTATAGAAACGCAGCTAAGTTTCGAAAAAAACATTCTCACAACAGTAAGTATGATGAATTTTTAAGCTCAATGTGCATACATTTATTATGTGTATCTCCCATAATGATAGGAAATAAAAATATTTTGGGTACAATAATTAACTTAGGGCAGATTTTTAAAATAAAAATCTTATTTAAAATAGATCTTAGAGATAAACAAACAAAAGTCATTTCCATTATGGGAATACAATAGGAAAATTTCAATTTTCCAAAACTTACAGACAAAATATGTTAATGCATGCATAACTATTAAAAAAATTCAAACATTCTTTTTCAGAAACCTGTTTGTTTATTTGAAGTAATGCATGATAGTTGTTGATCTTGATGGTAATTAAACTAAGATGCAAGTTTGTTTTATATTCAAAGTGCTTCATAACAAGTATCAAAAAGAAAACAGTGTATCTTTTATATTCCAGAAATGGCTTCGACAATTGGTACAAGTGAAAGAAGAATAATAACATCAGCTATAGCCACTCTTATTTATCAAGATCAGAGTTACTTAGAGAACGGCATTGCATTTGATGATCTTGTCAGGGCAGCCGCATCACAAGAGTCTAGGTATTCCAAAAAGCAACTGGAGAACATTATTAATAAGGAGTTATCATCTGGGAGTCTTGTTAAATTACCAAATGGCACATTAGCGTTGGGCCCTGCTGATCATGACGCAGATAGCTCAGACAGCTTCCGGTTTGAATATACCGATAGTAACCCCAAGGTATGTTTATTTAATTTTACATTTGTTTTTGGATACTTTATTTATGGTGTTATCCTTTGCTTAATATCTAATCCAAATCCAAGAAGAGAAATAATTTAAAAACGAATTATGTCTTGACATAAAATTGAGGTGAAAATATATTGCAGATGCCATCATCAGCTAATTCTTCGTGTAGATCATCACCACAGCGTACACGAGGAAGGCCTAAAAAGAATGCCAGTGGGTCATCAAAGAGTAGTTTAAGTAGTAAAGCAATACAGAATGCAGGGGTGAGAGTGGGAGAAAGACGAAAGATGGCTAAAAAAGTATTTGACCCTTCTGATAATAATGTGCCGAGTAAAAGAAAAAGGGGTAGACCAGTGGGGTCTCTTAATAAAAATACCATTAAAAGAAGAATGATGAAAGATCTGGAAGGAACCCCACTATCTGAAGGTCAACTTTCTTTAGATGGAAGTTGTGATGACTTAGAACATGAAGAGCCTATTCCTCATGAAACCTCAGGGGGAGTTTGTTCTGTGTGCCTTATACAAAAGCCCAGGGGCTCAAACGACAGACTTGTGGAATGTAGAGATTGCAATAATAAAGCTCACTTGAGCTGCCTTCAATCAGGTTCTGGCATATTGAAACCTAGACCTGATAACACATGGCAATGTCCACATTGTAAAACATGTGTTATTTGCTGTGAAACAAATGATGCTGTAAGATTTTCAAATCTATTTATGCTTCTCCCTATTAGAGGTTATTTTATTCACTGACATCTGTTCCGAGTCACACCTTTCATACTAGAGATTTCAGACATCATATTATTGTTATCTCTAATCCCTTTAATTAAAATTGGCTGTGTTCATCTATTCATTATAAATACTATTTCTATACCAACCTTTCTATTTCTATGTTCATTTCAAAAATATTATTGTGTACTACTAAACTAGATTTTTCTTTCAGGGTATATTGACAGTATGTAGCATTTGTTCAGATTCATATCACGCTTTATGTCACACACCTCGTATACCTGAAAGACTGAAAGCGTGGGATCAGTGGGAATGTAACAATTGTCTTGAATCTCGGCCAACTGTAACAGGATCGCCAGCAATAATACCTAGTATTGAATACCAATCACAAGATTCTCCTATTGTTGACCCATTTCTTAAACCACATGAATTGGACAGAGCACAAACAAAGCTCTCAGATGATGTCCCAGTCGATCCAAATATACCAGATATAACTCATTGGAATACAGATGATGTGTACCAGTATTTTAAAGAACATTTTCCTGAAGCCGCACCTGTATTAAGGGAGCAGGTAAATTGTCCTTTTGTGTTTTAGTTCACTTAATGTCATTTAAAGCATATATCAAATTAGTTACGTGTGATATGTCAAGTATGGTAATGTAATACAGACTTCAATGGAAAATTTTCTGCGGTAATTGAATGCAATGAGGTGAGCATTACAAAACTGCTATTTGACTTTCCAATCCCACAGTATCGTCAATGAAACGGTTAACTATGTTTCAGGAATTTGATGGGCAAGCACTAAGTATGGCAAGAAGAGCAGACATTGTGAGAGGTTTGGGTCTACCCCTTGGGCCTGCATTAGCTTTATACAGAATAGTTGTAAAACTGCAGACAAGAAAAGACGATTGGACTATGTGCTGGGGTTAATGTTTATGTATTAGTTCAGGAAGCTTCTCTTAATTGCTAACTCAGAGTTAAACATTTCTTAGTTATGTAACATTAATGAGGGTAGAATGTCTTATAAAATATGTATTATATTTCAGTATTCTTACATAACTTTAATGGCTTCAGTTTACTTATATGCGATATGTTTTAAAGTATGATTTCTTACATAAGTAGATGTACTTTTATATTTGTATTACATGTATGTTATGAAAGTTAAACATACTAAACACAGATAAAGATGAGGAAGTATGTAAATGGATAGTGTTGTACGTCAAGAATGGAAGTCCCACTTAGTTTACATAATGTTACAGCAATAAAACTTTAATTTTTTTACTTTTCTTTTATTTCCTGTTGTGTTGGCTAGCCTCATGAAGAGACATATTTTGTATTGCTAGAATACCAGCCTGATGGTATAATAATTGTGAGTTACTAACACAATTTTTCATTTGTGTATATATGAAGCATTCTTCAAGAAATAAATAATGCTCAAGAATCAGTCTTTTAGCACTTCTTGATAAAATCCAACTGACCTGTTATAACACATGCTATTTATATCCCACTAACGTTTGTCAAGTGTGTGCCTTTATGACACTTGACCAGCAACTCCTGCACTCTACTCTCTCGTCGCGGCTGCGGCCCATTTGTGCTGCTGAGTCAAGAAGCACACTCGACAAACACTATTATGAGATATTCACTTAAAGCTAGATGTTAATTAAGATTATTTATTACTTACATAAAAAAGACAAAATTTTGAATACTTACTACAAAACGAAAAATCACAGCAGAAATCAATTAGCATTCTTATAAAACTTATAATAATACCCTATGTACATGTAACATGAAATTATTACACTAACAATAAATTAATTACTTATGTAAAATTAAACGATACAATTATGTACATTTGAATGTCAAAAATATAATCATTTTCTATGTGTTTGATCATAATGTTTCATATAAGACAAGAATATATTAAATATCATTGTTGCAAAATTTATATAGAATACTCTATAATGTGTAGGTAAATAATAAAAGTTAAAAAACTGCACTGGTGGCCAGAATAGGCAATCGCCCTGAAACAGGATAATATAACAATTAGTTAATTAATAACAACATAAGAATACAAAGTTAATTGCAATAAAATCACAGTATAATTATTAATGACTAGCAACCTATAGCTAATGTAGTAATGCAATTACATCTATGTTCATATCTTATTCATAATTAAGACAAATATCATTTGACAGTACACAAAATCACCTCAGTCCTGGATAAATGACAAACTTAATAATTCTGTTAATCATTTAGATATGGCCAGGACAATATGGATCTGTACTTACTTATATCTCATTAAAGCAATAAATACCAGATGACTAAATAATCAAACACAGGCCAATTTTAATAAAAGGGACCTGTACCTGACTCGTTATCATTTCTTGTTTTCAATTTCTGTCTTATATTCTATTATTTATCAACATAATTTGTTTTCAAAATAAAGCTTTAAAAACATACATACATACATAACCATCACACCAGGTCCCTAAGGGGGTCGGCAGAAAGCACCAAGTGAAAAACATCATCTTGTAATACTCAACATCATGGTATACTATATGCTGATTAAATATATTGATATGCCCATCTACTGCACAAGCCAATTACAAATAAAGAAAATGATAAAGAAATCTATTGTTGAAACTTACTATATACACATATTTGAATTTATCCTTTATTTCTTGTGTGCTTTTTTGAATTGTCTTATTTTCCAAAAATCCCATTGCATAAAAGAAACAAATAATTGTTGCTGGTGAAGCGAATAGTTGATCAC
Organism: Myscelus amystis hages; assembly: GCA_018244895.1. Lineage (NCBI taxonomy): Eukaryota > Metazoa > Arthropoda > Insecta > Lepidoptera > Hesperiidae > Myscelus > Myscelus amystis. Next base: position 8,685 of record DWQT01001262.1, read on the forward strand.
TCATAATTTTTTTTATTACTGTTCGTATATCAGCTAATGGCAGTAATTTATCTAAATAAATATAGTAGAAGTGGTGCAACGGTCCCATGATTGTACCAACAAGACACATTCTTCCTGTAATATGAAGGACAATGTTTAATATGTACACAGTGATAAAAAATAACTTTACATATTTTAATAATCACAATATTCAATGCGTACCCATTCTTAACCAATCATATCTGTGTAATATAACATGTGACTGATACTCAATTTCCTGCTGTACAAAGTCTCCAAGGGCCATACAACCTCCCGAGGTTACACTATTTATCAACAAAAGATGGTTCTTAAAAAACAAGTTAACTCCTCGGAAGAACGATGATTTTGATCTCTTATAGGACTTTAGTGGGATAAAAGCTTGTGCCACTTTTAAAGATCGGATCACGTGCATAGCCATATCTGAAAAAATATACTTAAATCAAGGTCATCATCGACCTGGTAATCTAGTGTTATTAAAATGGCTTCAGTTTTCAGTATAATTTATTTAACTAATCTCACGATCATTTTTCTCTTAAGCATAATCAACTTTCACAATCTGAACGATTGATTTTGTATGAAATGTATTTTTTTATTTATGACAGTACAATGCTAAGATTTTCTGAGTCACACATTTTATTTGAGGAGTGTTTGCAGAGAAATCTAAAACTATCTTGAAGTTCTGTATTCTTTCAATAATAAGAGTCAAACAAAGTTACATGTTTTAGTTACCAAAATATTTTTTGTTACGCAAATTGAATTGTAATTATTTGAAAAGGGCGCCTAAATTAGCGTTTTTTTATCAATTTCGACGTCGATGTCAATGTTATTTCATCTTATCAAATGACAATGTAAAATGTTTCCATCTCTTAAGATACTTAGCCCTACTTATTGTAATAGAAATTTTGAACAATGTCAATAACTTATTAATTAATTTTATCAATACAAATTAACAAATTTAATTACTTTGTCTTGAACATTACGAACAAACAAAATTACAATGTTACACTATAATACTGAATAAGTTTATAGAACAAGAGCATAACAGGTAAATCATTATCATTACCTTTACTACAAAATCACTTACCCCAGCTTGATTTTCTTATTTTCTTTGAATTTCGTGTAAGTTTATCAATAAATTCTCAAAGTACGAAATGTTGGTAGTTTAAAAAGTTATGTGACTTATAATTATATCATATTTTTGTGATTTTAATGTTAACTTAATTCTGCAATAAACTTTGCAAAAAATGTCAAATTGACATGAAATTCACTATTTATGGGTCTATATGGGTATAAAAAGCTAATTCTAATTTTAAAGCATACATACATACATATTTATGTATTTACACTTAACAATGATTCAACAAATTTTCGGCTTTTTAATACTTTACATTTGAGATATTTATATGTAAATGTACGAGAGGCATATGAATCTTTCGCCTCTTTCCCACCGCTTTTATCATTTAATTCATGACGTAATTTATGAACGGCCTCTAAAAAAGCTGTTAAGTGTTCCAAAAGGCAATTAATCAATAAAATAACTGATAACAATTATTGTAAAAACGTATTTGAATTAAGTAGTGATTGTTGTTAATTGATATAAATATTTCGATTGAAATCTATTTGTTACAACACTAGTTACAAAAGTAACATCAGAAACTGACAACACTGTAAACGTCAGTTTACTGCGCTAAATGAAAATTGACTAAATAAATAAATTTCGCCTTAAAATCAAAATAAAAATGGCTCTACATAACGAAAGTTTGGATTTCTCCGGATTGTTCAAATTAGACGTCCTAGTACACCTTGATATTGAAAATCATAGCTTCTATGAAATCGGCCTAAAGAAATTTTTAGCATTATCAAGTGACAGAGAATTGGTATTTTTGTATATTAACCCTCAATCAGAACGTTTCGATCATGTTTATGATTGGGATTTTTTGGATAATCCCGTTTATTGTATTTGTTTTGAACCAAGTGGAACGTGGGTTCTGATTGTTAGTGATCAGAAGGTTTTACTTGTACCTTTCCTCCCTTTATTCATTCCTCAAAGTTCTTTTGACCACAAATGGTCACTAACAAGTGTTACTGTCCTACCACTCGGTGATATACCGAGACCCACTTCAGTGGTCTGGTGGTTGACAAAGGAATCCGAGAACATCATCATAATTGGCTCCAAGGTAAGTGTTTAGCAAAAACCGATAGCTCTCATAGTCGGCAGAACTTAGTACTATTAATGTGCCATCTTCATTATTGCTACTAATGAAACAGGGTGGACTACACTGGGTTTGAGGGTTTTAAAAAGCAGGTATCAATTCATGTAGGGAGGAAAACTGTGACGAAACCTACACACTTAGAAACCTTACTTACTGTAGGTAGAATGAATTGTTGTTTTTATGTATTATAAAGTAAGAAACATATGGGTTTCCCAATATACTGTTCAATATATTACACTATAATATATGTATACAATTATAGAATAGAATAATTTAATACATTACATTTACAGTTACACATTGTAAAATGGTACAGATAGTGTAGAAGTATGAAACCATTTTTTTTTTTCATTAAAATTAAACTACTGTTGTTCGAAATTGATGAAAGATATAATATTCAAAATAATTTCCACTGCTATTTATACATTTTTCCCACCTCTCCGGTAATTTATGAATGTCTCGCCAAAAAAACAGTTCTTTTTTTGAAGCGACCTAAAGAAGGTCCCATTTTCGTATGAATGGACCCCTGCTGCTCAGTGAAGGCTTATCCTAGTGATGCGAATAGATGATAATCCGACAGAGTCAGGTCTGGCGAACAAGCTGCATGCAGAAGAATCTCCCAATCTAACGCCTCCATCGTTTCCATAACTTACTTTGCTGTGTGTGATAGAGCATGCTCATAGAGCAAAATGACTTGGTGTTGCCTTTTTTACATTCCGGTTATTTTTACGGAAATTCTGGATTCGAATTAATTATTTGCTCTTGGCAGCCATCAGTAAGGTAGAGGTAAAACCGTTAGGTTTTGCCAGTTTTTGGGAGGTCATAATAAATCACACTCTTCTGATCCCACCAAACACAGAGCAATGTTTTTTTAAGGTTTCTTTTTCTCATTTGATGTTGATGGTTTGCCTGGATCCACCCATGATATACCAACTTAGGATTCTCATAATACATCCATTGTTCATCACTTGTCACAATTTGATGGAGAAATGACTTTCTTCTGTGTTTGTCGAGCAACATTTCCAAGCAGTTTTTCTGTTTTCTTGTTGCCTTTCATTCAGTTCACATGGAATCCATTTCCCCACTTTCTAAACCCCTTCTATGGCTTTTAAATGAATGGTTTGCTGCTTTACGTTCAATTGATCCGCAAGTTCTTGCTGAGTTTGAGCATTATCTTCATCCAATAAGTCCTGCAATTTGTTGTCTGTAATTTTTTTGGTGCTTTTCCACGCTCTTTGTTTCTCGTGTCAAAATCACCATTAAAAAAAAATCCAACTGCTCGAAACACTGTGTTTTACCAAGATCATGGTCACCGCAAGTTTCGACAAGCATCTGATAAAATTCTGTAGCAGTTCAATTCAAATGATAACAGAAAACCAATGATGTCGGCAAATCGTAGTTTTTAGGCGCCCAACCTTACATCTTTAAGGTTATAGAGAATTATGCCGGGGAATAGATCTTAGATTGATCGCTGTTGAAAATACTTGTCAGAAGTCAGAAGAAGATGATAAGCCTGCAGAAGAGGTCTTACAGTCCCTGAATTGATAGTAGCACCATCTATACAAAAAATTCCGGTTTCATACTTCTACACCTGGTATGTGAAAAAATAAGAATGCTTTGTAAATTATTATTTATTACCTAGTTATGGTTTGATCACAGATATGGTTTTCAGTTTGGTTGTGTTTGTCACCTTTGCTATTTACAATAATTATAATGTTGCATTTTCAAATTTTTGTCTTCTGAAGACACTTCGTTTTTGGTTGTATTTTAGATAGGAGTCATCACATTCTACTCTATGGAATCTCAATGTATTGTTGGAGAGACAAGAGTTACGGGAGAAATAAATGATCTACAGATATGCTTTGATGATTCCCTTGATTTACTAGCTCTTTTGGTAAGTTCATTAATATCACAACATTCCTTTAATTAGTAAATAATAGTGAGTAGTAAACTTGATGATTATGACAAGATCAGCATTGTAACAGAATGATTCATTAATATCTGTTGGTTAACATTTTTAAAGTGTTTATTTGGGCAGCTACAATCTGTCTAAGAATCCTCTGATCTAGTAGAGCAAATATATGTAGCTTACATTTAAGGTTTTAATGGCAGTAAGCTGATCCAGCAGACATAATCCTGGGCCAATATGCCAGAAATTTGTTGATGATAATTTATTCCTTGTTTCTCACTGTTGACAGATGAAAAAAAAAATAACGTTTAGTTTTTCCTGTACCTACAAAATCCTACAAAATTTTGACAAGGTTGTTTCAGCAATTTTAATGTGGAAATGTTACAGAAACACAGGACTTTGACACTTATGATATAACTTGTATTTTTGTTATTAATTATATGATGATTTTAGTGTCACTGTTGACAATAATTACAAATGATTTCGGACTAAATATAATATAAGTTATACACTTATATTAATATTTCTGCCAGATTTCAAGAGGACAATCTCAGCAATGGAAATTGGTACTCGAGCGCAGATCATTTGGTTACAACTGGCTCCAACAAATAAGGTCACAATCTGATAAAGAGAAGAAAGACGGCTTCATGTCATATATCAGGCAGTTGTCTAAGGACAAAATCACTCTTCTTATACAAGGTGGATCAAAAGGTAACAATACACTATGGTTTTTCTAATTTATCATTGTAGTCATAAATGTAAACAATTGAACTCGTAAAAAAGGGACCAGGACAAATTGACATTAATCGGACTCTCAGAATATTGTGTATTATTTATATCTCATATATGAAGTTTGGTTATTATTAATATGTTTATAATTCTTTTTTTCTGTCACAGATGATGGTAATAAATCACAAACAGTAGAATATGTCATCAAACCAGCAGAATATTTGCCAGTGTTCCGTAAGGGAACAAATAAATGGGCATTGACTGCTCAGTATGTAAACGGAAGACATTTTTTAACAGCATTTGAACTTAATGAAGGAACAATAATTGTGAGTACTACCATGTTACATATTTTAAAGAAGAAATTCAGATTCGTTTAATATATACTGATAAGGATGTGAATGTTTACAAAATAGTTATTTTTTTTGAATTCGCTATACACCTGTATCCACAACTTTAACTTAATGTTATGTTAATATAATAATAATTTATTTAAACTAAAGTAAATTAATTACAAGTTACTGATCAAGACCGTATTATGAATAATTCATTGAAGGATTCATGGAACACTTATTTATCTTCCTGGCACCAACAAAAGCACTACGATATATTTCAGCTAAGTAGTGAACATCCAGTACAGTGTCTCAGTATAAGATCTTAATTTTAAGCAATGTCTGTGGCGTCTGGATCTTGGTTTAAAAGAATCAAAGAAAAGAGAAGAATTAAAGTAGTACAAGGCAGTGCAGTTAACACCAAAAGTTTTTTACTAATTCGTCTAAATTATAGAGGTGCTTCTTAAAGATATCCAATTATCCTAACGGGTTTTCACAGGTTTACCCTGCTGTCTAAACTTTAGTAGGACAGAATTAAGTTAAATTGTGAATACAAGTATCTTTGTAGCTGTTGAATAAATATTAAATATATTTAAAATAAGTATTTTTCCAGCTTGAGAGCCCTGAAGAAGTCACACCATCCAGAACTTTGAGGCCTATCATTAAAAAAGATGGGCTTTACATCCAAGGCCTTTGGTCTCAGAAACTAATCTACTTACTGAGGAAGAATGAGTTAGAAATTCACAGTGCAAATTTTTCTGTGACTCAGGTAAACTCACACACAAAGCAAACACTACGGAAAATGTTAAGCAAGCTATGTTGTACTTGTAAGACTGAAATTTAAAAGTTTGTATTCAAATGTTATTTATTATTTTTATAATGTTATGTTTTAGGGTGAGGCTTTGTTAGGAACAAAGAGAGACTTTTCTGAGCTTTGGTCAGCCGAGCTGATAGGCGACGTGCACAAGGCCTATCTAATGACGGCCAAGGAGCCTCCGCCGGCGGCTCCGGGCTGGCGTGAGCCCACTTTCATGTGCGACTTGCAGCTGCCGCGTTTCAACTTGGAGCCGTGCCTCGTCATCACCAATTGTGGTGCATATATTTTGAATACAGTGTAAGTTCTGTATAGATTACCTAAACCTGTCACATCTTATATTCAGAACGAATATTATATAGGTAGTAGGAAAATGTTGAAATGTTTAAAAGTCCTTAATGTATCTTTAAACTAAAAACAGAAGTACTATTGTATTCTATCGTTCGCAAACAATTAGACAAGGTCGTGTATAGGGAGTGCGAGTAGTAGAGCGGCAGGTTGTGGTGCAGGTGCGAGCCGTGCGAGTGGCTGGCGGGCGCCATCGTGCGCGGCGGCGCGGGCGCGGAGCGCGCGGCAGCGGCGCTGGGCGCGCCCGTGCCCGCGCTGCTGCGCGCCGCCGCCGACCTGCTGCTGTCGCGCGGCAAGCTCGCGCCCGCGCACTACCTCTTCTCCCTGTCCCAGGTCTTACTTATCACCGTTATTACTACTAGTTATCACCGTCACATTGCCGTTTGCATGTGTGTCAATATAAACGTAGACAGATACAAGGAAATACATGTGGTTTTGAACTTGCAATTATTGATTGATCATTGGTGCTACCTTTTTAAATAAAATGTTTAACTACTTGCAACATGACAATGATTCGCAATTAAAATATTTCTCGATTTGAATTTTATATATTATGTTAATAAACACTAAGGCCTTAACTCCCTACATAGAGTTGTGCCATCGAACATTAAAATAATTGTTAATTACACTCAACAAATTCGCTCCTCTGACATTCATCGCAAGAGTAAATATTATTTTAATGCAATATTAGATTCACTTAACATCAGAGCAGCATAACCATAAAAATTGTAACCTCCACTGTAGTGTTGTAAAAGCATTGTTAATATTGTGCAATAATTTATGATATGTTCTTCCAGAGTTCGCCCGACGGTTGGGTAGCGAGACTTGGTGTTTTCGGACGACTGCACGAACTGTCTCTGTACAAACAAACTGGTACTTTGGGGAATCTCGGAAATGCAGCTCTCACTGTCAAACTACTGGCATCCTTATTGAAAGTTGGTAGTAACAATGAGGAAAAGTTTGATGAGTAAGTACATTCTTGAGTTATATTTGACTGATGTGTATATGATTTTGAATGGTTTTATATTACAAACCAGTGCTAAACTTTTGTTTCCCGTTCCGTGTTGTGATATATGTATGTAGCAAGTGTTTAATATTTATATTATTGTTAGAAAAACTGAAATTGTGATCCAATTGCAGAGATGTGACACTTCAAAACTTAACGCCAGTTGAACTGTCAGAATTGACATGTATTGCGGCCGCTATAGGCCTTTGGGATCTAGTCCCAGTATTTAGTATACACCATGGTTATCCGAATCTGATGTTATCAGCCATAAAGTCAAGGAGCGAAATATGTCGTGGAGCTTTAATCTGTCTTCTGCGACAAAGTTGTTTGGTACCCATATTACTTGAAGAAAACGGGCAATGGCTATTCGACTTTATAAACGAGAAATGTAACCAGTTTGACACCGTAATTTTAAAGGTAAATTACTATTATATTTTTCTCAATAGGTCTGTATGCTTCATGTATCTTGGCCATTTTATGTGTATAGGCCCCATATTAGCTCAGTAATATCAGTTTCGTATAGCGCAAATATCTAGTATGGTGACTGTCTATCGTGTTTAGATAAACATTTGGTAAACATTTCAGTGCCTATGTTTGTGGTTGAATCCCATGCAAGACCAGCTACGTCCTATAATGCGTGACCTGAAACAAAAAATATCTTCGATTTACGTAAGTACTTACAGTCTTTTTAACTTCACTGGTAACATTTTCTACTCCCTAAATTAGTGCACACGACCGTCTACCAATGTAACTGATTTTTCGTTATTGCAGGCGACAAGAATGTTGCAGCTTATATCGACGTTTATGCGAGTTGCAAGCGTGATCGAGGCTCGGGATCCTCGTCCGGACCTACATCTGCAGGTTACTCGGGAACCAGAAACGTGGAAGAGTCAATTCACTCCTAAACGAGCCATCTCCTGTGGCCTGGCGCACTGGGCTGTGGTAGACGACGGCAATGCCAGAGTTATGATGACATCTACTCCAGTCAACACAGAGTTGATAGGCAGGGTCATCGACGTCGCCTGCGGGAGGCATCATACGCTCGTCTTGACGGAGAATGGTGTAAGTGTTACCTATATGCATTTTCTTTACATTTGTAATTCCATGTATAACACGGTGACAAATTGTAAAACAGAATCTATTACTATAATAGTTGTTACTATAATAATGCCCCGGACCCGTTTGCTTGGCTTTTTTGTATTACAAACTACAGATATCAACAAAAAATACCCGATTCAAGTTTCTAGTATATTCTAGAGAAATCTTAGTGTAATTAAGACATGACGATTATGTATTTTGTTTAAAAACTTGGGAAATGTTAATAAAAGATGCATTTTATAAGAAAGAAGATGATGAACGGTACGCGTTGAGTATGATGTGTTCGTGCAGATATACTCGGCGGGCGACAACCGGTACGGGCAGCTGGGCGTGGGCGCGCGCTGGGCGGGCGCGGCGGGCGACGCGGCGCGCGCGGCCG
>DWQT01001263.1:0-17525 GCA_018244895.1 Myscelus amystis hages
GCGTAGTTTTAAAGATTTAAGCATACAAAGGGATATAGGGACAGAGAAAGCGACTTTATTTTATACTATGTAGTGATGCAACAAGAAAAATATTTCAGCATGTCTGAGATATATTTGCGCTGACATATAAACCCGGCTTGCTAACAATATGAGTGTGGACGAGTGGATTGACAAAGCGAAAAATAAAGCCATTACGGCGACAGTAGCACACACGTTCACACGTTCCCTCAATAGTATGCGGTATGCAAATAATACATCTTAATATAGAGAGCAGTGGCTCTCGGTTTTGTTATTACAATCAGATGAATTTACATTTCATAAATAAATGCATCTGCAGCTACCCTAACGACGGCACACTGAATGTTTTTGCTGTGTGCGAGCGGCTTAATTTAAATAAGGCGGCACGCTCGCGGCCCGCGCGGAGGTTGGTGTGAATTTCAGATCGACTTCGGAATTGTTTTCGGATACTTTATTGGCTTGAGAAAGTCAACAGTTTTAATAAAAAATTTAAATCCAAATAGCAAACGTCGATTTAAAATGGATAATAATTAATATCTGATTGCTGTTGGGTAAAGTTGATGTTGACACTTTTCTTAGACAAAGGAAAACAAATGCCATATTTGAGAATATAAGTAAAGTACAATAGTAATGCGTAACAAGAGGGTAGAATGATGGACTTAGTCATTTACCATTAAAGTTTTATTCTCAGAGACAGTCGCGATTGTAGCTATAATAAACTGGCTGCAGATACGACCCTGCGGACAGTGTGCACGGGTTTCAAAGGAATATAATATTATTGCTATTATTAATTATCAAGTTACATAATGACATTTCAATAAAAATTACTATCATATAATTTTAATATACAATTCATTGTCCAAATATTCATACATACTCGTACTTCTATGAATCTGCTTAGAGTGAATGAAGATATAGGTGATAGGTACTTCTTAGAATTAAAACCTTTCTTAACCTTAGCACCTTGGTGCATTAGTGGTTACGTTAGGTTACGAAACAAATTAATAAGCCAGTATGAATGGTGGAATCGAAAGGGGTAAATCTAGCATACATTCAATGAAATCTAACACCTACCTAAATAAGACCAGGTTAGGAGTGCCTCTATTAGTAATTGTTCTTGTGTCGCTTACTTAAAGTTTGAATGTTTAATTCTGCAAAATATTGTCCATAATGCAGTTTCATTGATTAAGTAACAAGAATTATGAATGTACGATTCGTTCAATAACCCCGGTAAGTCACTGAAAATCTTAAATCACATCGCTTAGTTACTAGCGATAATCCCCGGGTAATTAATTGTGAGTCTGTGTAACTAATAATTACAACGATCGATTAATGTACTGCTTACCGTTGAATTAATGTATAGTTTTGAGTAAGCTATACGCGCGATAATAGATTTGACGAGATTGCGGGTCCTAAATAATTTGTTAAAAAACTGCGTTAGGAGCGTTTCGTTTTCTCATGATTGACTGGATAAATACTTTGAAATGTGCATGTACAGAGACTAACCCACTGAGGTGACTGGATTCCAGCGGTGGAATAATAAAAAAGGGTCAAAACATTTTTCGTATCTTTTCACTACAGCTTTATAGTGAATAATTTTCTATTGTATATATGTATTGCTTTCCGCTTAGCTCAAGTTATTTTAGCACCCGACTTAAGCGATTAAGACTTCATTATTATAATATCACCTTTACAATAACTATTGTAAGAAACCAGACCACGTTTCTTGCAAGATTAATTCCGTTATACTAATAACACCTAGTAAAAGTAGGCCCGAAAATAATAATCGGTAGATGAAGATCCAAAATAGCCAGCGGTGCTTCGTAATTATTTTAGTCAATTAATGCTTCGATTACGTAAAGTTGACCTCTGAACTGCTTCTGAGCTGTTCTAACTGTTGCGTAGGTTTTAATTGAGTATACGTACAACATATTGAATAGAAAACATCAATTGAAACAGTATTGGACAGGTCTCTTTTACTGAGCTGTAGGAAAAATTGTTTACGTACTAATTTTCTAACCACAGCTTCTATCGTTAATGTAGTTTTATTGCACTGCTCAAAAATAGAACTAACAGTCACTCGAATAATGCATATGCCGACTTAGATTTCCAGATGTGATTGCTTTCGTTTACTGTTGTCTTCACAAAAAAAAACGTTCTTATATTTATACCTTTAAAAGTCAAATGTTTACAAAATTATTACGTAGGTATAGATTTATGGTATATAAATTGATTACAATTTTTCCTATCGTTATTATGAAAACATATATTTACCAGCAACGCTATACCGATCCAAATTCGTAAAGATTTAGTTGAGCTCACGAAACTCATATCATTTTGTAACAAAAGTATCTTTTTCTTTTATATTCGCGCACCTCCATTCTTTCTAGTCCATTAGATGAGTCGGACCCGCTTATTGTACACGAACCGGCGATCATCGAAAAACAGCCATTACTCTCCATTCCTCTAAATTATTGGTCATATCAATTACTGCACGCGTTGAATGGTACACCAAACGAATTAGCTTATTGAGCAAAAGTTTCATACGATCGATGGTCAGAGACATATTATTATTTGGCTGTTCTCACGGGCTCTATAAAAATCGAGTGCCGATCATTAGACGAAACCTCTCGATCTGACACGTAGGTATATTAATTCCAGTAATGGCCATCCCAATGAGCCTTCTTTCGTCACACCGTATAGAAAACATCAAATACATATAATTAGAGGCATCTATAAACTACGGTAATTGTAAAGCATCTTTAATTACGAAGGCCGGTATCGAAGGTTCGGACGCGTTGTGAAATATTCTTGTTTATTTTGTGATGTGATCGATTGGACAAGATCTGTACGTCGTCTCGGGGTTTACTCGCCGTGACTTGTTTTAGCTACTCGTATTTTTACGCAAAATATGTTTTTTTTTTCTTGTTACGTACAACTTTTATGTAAGAAAAATGCTATATCTTATACGTATTTTATTTACAAACATAAAGCAGTAATAGCAGTTACAACAAGAAGGTAATAAAAGCTAGAGATTGCTAAATTAATTTATGAACAAATTAGTAAAATTCGGAAAAAAAAGTTTTATACTTTTTGATAATATCTACTTTAGAAAAAAAAAAGGTAACAATTAAAAAATCAGGAATAAATAATTATGTAAATATTTTTGTGACTAAGAACACATTTTTCACACTGTTTGGACATATACATTTGGGATTTGGTATATGCGAAAAACCCGCTATTCTTACTAATAAAACTATTAGAATAACGGTTTTGTGACACGTCGATGAATGTCGAACATTATAATAAGAGATGTTAATCGATTTTTAATAAATGGACTTTCTAGCGCGCAGTCGTACTGTTTGAAATAAAAAAGTATCCAAGGTTCGGGTTTAATAGGTTAGCGATATATTTCTGTCAAGATATCGACTAATACTGTTAACGTACTAGCAGCGACAGACCACGAGAGATGATCTACTGACATTATAATTTAATATTGGGTACGTGAAAGAAAAAAAAAGTGCAACTCATCTTTCATTTTATTTCTTAGCAGAAGAAAGTTGAACGCATTTCATGATGATGATGACCATGATTTAAAAAAAAAGTTTCATTACAGTACAGTCTACTGAAGTGTCATTTTACTAGTAACGTTCATATGCTGATAGGTCAAAATAGGGTAAAATACGATCGTAACAATGTTCTGTAGTCATCTTATAGTGATGCTGACTACGTACATCAATGCCTATTAGTCTGCTAGACGTTGGCGCTTTGTGAATGCCATCGATGCAATGCGCCCTCGCTCACGAGTTCTATTCGAGTGTGAGGCACGCGGCATCTTATTTTATTAAATGTTTAACGAAATTTATTTCTGAAGCACCAACAAGTGTTAAGGTCAGATCCGCAAAACGATAACGTTAATAGACAGTCTGCGATTTTAAAAGGTTCGCCGAGCCGTTTTAGTACTCGTAAATGTAGAATTTGTTAGATAATTATATACTCCATTTAATTAATACTTCTGCAGATACAGCATCGATGATAAATTGATTATACAATAGTGTCACATCTCAGGAAGGTTAACCAAAGTTACGTTTTTCTTGCAATTATTCACTAAACAGTTTCGTTCACGTTTCTGTTAGAATCACAAATTTCGCTTCGAAATAAACTTTTTATCTCGACCCTAAAGTACATTAACATGACACCAGGAGCAATTAAATTAAGAATAACCCTATTCTTGACTGACGAACGAACAAATTAACCGTTATAATTTTATAAATCTATTTCAAGTCTGAATAATTTAGGTACATATGTAAATATTATAGCTTGTAACATTCTGACATAAAAGACACACTTGAATTAAGCGCATCTGATGTGAACAGTTCTAGTAAAGTGTGACCTCTATATTTACAATACTATAGGTATATGTAGAATCAATACGTACTCTATATGGCGGAAAAACAGTAAATATAAGTGGAGTCTCGTAGGCAATATCTAATGTTAAATGTATGTGGATATCGTCGTTATTGTGCGGAATGTCCCGGCAGCCATCCGAGCCGTTATTGTAATATGGAATAAGATTAGTACTGGAACCGATGGGTGTAACGTCCGCAGCTAAATGTGGATCGATTCCTTCTAAACGCACAAAATACCACCGCTAGTCATTAGGATAGTAGAATGGTAAGAGATAACATTGCTGACTCTACAGCTCAAGTTCTTATTCATGTTATGTATGTACTGTACTGTGCGTTCACGTAAGTCTATTGGATATATTAAAGTTTGAAAATCTAGACAATTATCATGATTTTTCGGAGAAAGGACTTAATGAAATATCCCGGTGTGTAGAAATATTTACTACTATAATAACACAAATTAGTTCCGAAAGTTGGTTGAATGTTGGTCTATGGATATACTAAGCAGGGATAGAAAGGGAATATTAATATAGGGTTCTTAATAAAATATTAGTAGGTAGAAATCATTACAAGTTAATACCATAGTGCAATGTCCAATGTCAAGAATTTATTTGAAATTTGGATTTATTGTACGACGAGAATCTAATTGCAAAAAAATTCAATTCGTTTTTCTTTTATATTTCACGCTAATTACAATAAATTACAATTTTCTTATATCGGTTATTCTTCCGTGTTGGATATTCTGACCGTATAAGCAGATCATACATTTCAAGTAGTTACGTAAGTTTCTTTTGTCATTGTATAATGGTGCTTAACGTTTGTGATGTTTTGTGTGTTGGAATGTGCTACGATTAGACTTATGTGCCATAGAGAAATGGATTATTCTCTTCCGAACAACATCCCGAGACAGCGATCGAAAACAGTCTTTATTATAAAGTGGCAAGGTGGTTATTCGAGCGGCATCCGTTTAATGAGTGCAAATGTGGTCAAGAATGGTATGCGATTAGGTGATCGATGGTTTCGGTGACTCTTAGTCTAATGTTTGTTAAATTTCAATCCGTAATTGATCATGGAAAGGCGTATTGCCTTGTCCTACCCCGTTAAGTGGAACATAGATGAGTTTCCTACTCATTCAAAGGAATTTCTATAGTTATTATGGTAAGAATGTGTTATGTGATAAAATACGTGTTTAATATGAACCGTACTTTTTTTATGAATCATAGTAGATTTCAACTGAAGAATACCGGTAACTCATATCTACAGAGTGGAAAAAGCTCGAACCTTAAAACGAAAATAATAGTTTCTGCCTGTATTATAATAGCTTCCACAATTAAATTTTGGAACCGAATATATTTTACTAATTTTGTATATACGACATAATCCGATTAGGGTAGTTCGTTAACTCCACGATACGCGTAAATATAGTAATTACCCAGATCAATTACTTCATGTCCTGATACTAATCACAATCAAGTTAACTTGAGTAAGATATAAGTTAGAAATATTGGGAAATGTAGCAGCGATCAAGATAGTCGAGTTCCGCTATTAACTAAAGCGAGCATTAGTACAAATATTCATAAATTACAATATTTTCTGTAAAACTGTTATGACGTAGAATTTGTTATTGTCAGCGTCGTGAGCCATTTAGTCTTACGTAACGCCGTGTTCAATACTCCGCAAGCAAATCGTTAGAAATGCAAAGGCTATGAATATTATAACTTTAGCTTAGCCTACAGTAACTTTGTGCTACAAATCGAAGGTATACCGGAATATCGGGCCAAATGAATCATTAATACTGATTTAGAATAAAGAGAGATATTTGAATAAAATTTTGCAGAAACACTCTTCCTCTGCGCACTTTATTCAAATCAAAAACCAAGAAAAAATAAAGTTTTTATTTAACACTTAACATCAAACAATTTCTGTAACGTACCTACCTACCTAGTTACCATCTGTTTAATACTTCAAAAACATTCAAACACCTTTAGAAACGATGGAGCTTAATGTAGAGTTTTTAAACATCTGCTTTGTATACGAACGAAAGTGCAATGAATATCAAATATTGGTAATATAAAGAATAGATTTTAGATGTATATCAAAACATTGTGTAATATAGTCTTTACTGACGGCATCTAAGATTGCACTTGGAGAACGAAGAAACAACCTTTCATGAGTCTTAATCGTAAATGTTTAAAAATATTTGCTGGGTCTAGAGACAACATATCCCACATTTTATTTACAATTTTAACAGATCAAACCTGCATGTAAATTCCTGGGTTCTCACTAACAAAGTGATTTCATTTAAAATGCATTGAAATAAAAACCATTGATCACATGTAGATTCATTGAAACTTTGCTGACAATAAAAATTAAAAGTAATTGGGTAATGTACATTTAACCATTACAATTTCACAGAATTGTTATGAAAAATCACCTTCTTTTAATGACTATGTTAACAAATCTTCCTCTCAGCGTTTTATTCTGTGACAGACACTGAAGCTACGAAAAAGGAAATTATAAATGTGGCTGTCAATCTTTCAATGTCAATCTTTCAACTCATTATCATTCGATGGATATAATAGAATAGTAAACAAATGTATATGCGTTTCAACGTGAAAACGATTGTGCAACATCTAAAAATAGTTTTTTACCTATGGATGTTTAATCGTGCAAACTGTAGTGTCGATATAGATACAGCAATATATAGAAATCTCGCATCGCGTTTAACTGCAAAAGAATGTTTTAAACTTGTTACATCTTTACATTACATGGGCTATGAGTTTCCATGTTTATCTCTAGGAAAAAATGATGATTCATATTACGTTAATGGTAACATTTTGAACACTAATGAAAAGGAAGCTAAAAATGACACGTGTTTTAAACTGCTTGAAGAATGGGATAAAAACGACGGTATGAACAGAACGCACGATTTAGTCGAGCGCAGGCTGCGACAAATGGACAAGATCAAACTCGCTGATTGGTTAGGAATGACCGTGTTTCATCAACTGGCGAGCGATATTAATGATACTCTACTTCGCAGCCCATTTGCTGATAGTAATGAAGAATTAGCACTTAACGTTAAAGTCCTCGAAGATAAACCGTTCATGCAAGTCGACGACAAATTGACACTATTCGATTTGATTTTATGGATAGTAGTGATCGTGTTATGTTCAATTTTAATGGTTGTGTGCTGTAGAATTTTACATTTGACGTGTACGAGAAATAACGCAGACCAGGATAGTGTTGGTGAAGAGATGGCTAATTTAATGCGAAATGATAGTAAATATTTAAATTGATAGTTGGAGGGTACAGTTCCAATATTGTGCATACAAGTGCGGGCCGGTATTAAGTAAATCCGGGGTACATCAGCGGTAAGTATCGAATGATGCAGTTAACCAGTCGCCGCTAATGAGGCTCATCGAGCGATGACACAGGCGATGGCTGGGTGCGTCTGCCTCTACGCGCTCTTGTTAGCGACCGCTCCGCGAAGGTCGGTAAGAGGTGAGTGCGTACCATATTTATTACATTTGCATGAACAGTCAAGTGTTTTACTTGGACCGTTGCTACAAGAATACAAAAGTAACAGAAACACATTGGAATGGTTCCTTAAATCGTATGAAATGTATAAAAGCTAAGTTGCTGTATGAAACTGTTTTTATTTTGGTAAAATTTGGTCATTGTGATAAGTATGTTTACGTTCATATAGCTGGATAATGTCTCGACTTGATTGTTCTCAAATAGATAAAAATAATCTATATTTTGAACCAAATATTTATTCATTATGTTAGCTATCTAAGCTTCTTTATAAATAACTTATCACTTTGTGTTTATTTATACTAATAAATAAATGATACTCAAAGAAATCCTGTAAGTAATTCTTCGTAGCACAGTTTCGATATATCAAGAATCTTAACACAACTTTAACCACAAAAGCTTCACTGCATCCGAGGGACATCAGCTGATGAGTTAGGCGGTCGCCACTAATGAGGCTTATCAACGGCGATGACACGGCCGATGGCTGCGTGCGACCGCCTCAACCTGATCCCAGGTCTATGCGTCGGTTCGTTTAATTGCGTGTATTTAAATGAGTGACTTAATTGAAGATTGATAAATATATTTGACAAACATTTTCGTTTTACGTATTCGTTTCGTACAGGACTGGGAATTTCGAATTAATACAAATTAAGTTTTGTTTGCATGAGACTTTTTAAATTGATGTACATAATTTGTTTGGGGGAATACAGCTGTCTAGAGGTAAGAAGAGAGTTCAATCAATTTTTTTGCTTAAACAAGCATCAATAGTGTCGTTTAAAAAGGTAATAATAATAATCTTGGGTGAATACACGCGCTTTTCATATCCATCTGTTTAGGCAGAGACTGTGTAATAGTAACTACACACTTAAGAAACTATATATTAACCCCAACCATATATAAAGCCAGCAAAGAATGAATATTTATAGTAATAATAATAATATCTTTAGGGCAATTCCACACACGGCTGTCTGATTCCAAATTAGGCAATTTATTGCCTATGCTATGGTAACCAGACAGCTGATATACTTACATATATACATATTATATAATACTTACATAGATATTTTTATTACGACCAGACACAGAACAATCAAATGTGCTCATCACAAAAATGCTTGTCCTGGGTGAGATTCGAACATCGACGACATCCCGTTTCACAGTCAGGATCTCTAACCGCTCGACCACGAGGCCAATCATTTATGCTCAACATAGAAATATTAGCATCGGCTGAATATCAATCCCTAGGTCTTGGCTCAGCAGTCTGGGGAATTAACCATTTCATTTCATTAAGCAATTCGATAATATACAATAAATAAGTTTCCTTTTAATTTTGAAACGCACGAAATAGGACGTTTCATTGTTATAAAGAGCAAGAGTCGGGAAATTCAAATTCCGAATAATTTCATGTTCAGCATACTACGTAGCCTACACAATCTGCAGATTATGTAGGCGACAGAGTAACAAGTGAATATTTATTCCATAAACAGGTACTGGTTTCAGTTTATACCACGATATCAGGAAGCGAAACTGCCCCGCACCGACATAGGTTATTCATTGTTTTAACAAGATCTCGCTGGAATTTGTAGTCGAATGTTGTAATACTAATCTGTTTTTATTGACACCGTATAATATTCAGATTTGCTCTATAGTATTCCTAGTCGGCTCTACTATTTCATTATGCGGTTACCTAAGGCAAGGCATTTCATTTAAATCTCTCTATCATATTAAAAGTTTGCTTAACGCTTTTTGAGAACAAATACACAATTTAAAAAAATGGCCAATAAAATAAAATAAAAAGGAGAGGTGGTAAACAACATAAAATGAGAATTCTGTATTCTAACTTATTTACTGAAAAAAAAATCTATTAAAGTCTACAAAGTCTTCAAAAGTCTATTAAATGACATTCAACATTAAATATGTACGCAATGAATACGCGGCACATACACTTAACGATAGCCTCATTGAAACTGTAAAACATTTAATAGAATTTATATTAAGTGCTATCCAGCTTAGTGAGTACGCGTACATATATAATCAGATTAGTGGGTAGCACGTGCGCGGAGATATAAATCGAGCCCAATGAAAGCGAGGATTGCGAATATTTGTTATTTTATAATGTCCTCTCTTACTCTTTTCCTGAGGCCTTCAAACACGCGTGTATATGGATATTCCGGATAAACATTTGTTTAAATAATTCATATTTTTCACTTTAGTTATTTTTTTTAATAACAGTTAACTTACCTAAATTTTAAATGTATATTTCCTATAAATAAATATAGAAATTATTTAGATATAATAGAATTTTTCAATTTATACATATTGATAAAATATACCATATCATACTATTTACAATCATTTTATTAGTAAATGGGAACGGTGTGAATTGAGAGTGGAATGAAAACATAATTTACTTATTGGGTAAGTTTTGTGTAAGTGTTATTTAGAGTAATAATTTAGGCATTTCCAATTTGCAAACTGAATTATTGAATAACCTAAGTCCTCGTTCACAATGAAATGTTATGGTAAACCTCGTCACTCATTGCGTGTAGGCGTCGGCTAATATATAACTTGGTTTAAGCAAATGCGAGTATCGACATAATATGTTCCGTGGGAGTTCACTTTGAAGAGATGTATGTAGTTTTGCAGGTGTAATGAATATTAAAACTCTAAAGAATGTTTTCTATGCTTTGCCGGTTTTATATAAACATTAAAAATGCTACGCATCTAAAGGGATAATTTTATGTAAGTTTAAAATGTCTCTTTGTTGAAATTTTTGTAGATCTCAAGGCAATATAACATCACCAGTGACCCTCGATTTTCAATTATAATGGAGGCATTTCTGTCAACCCTATTGACGGAATCTCCCTGTTTAATAACGATAATTTGTTTTATAACAAGCTAGAACACACTTTTATTATCTTATTTCCATCTTCATAGCACACCGAAGGATATAAAATAAAAAAAAACTCAGCGTGTCACGTGTTACAATCAATTTTCTCATCCAGTGAGTGTGAAACTATTCTAAACATAATGCCCAGTGCCGATGAGCCTCGAGATAAGGCTGATTACAGGCGATCAGAGGTTTATGGTGTAAAATAATTACATCAGCATCTTCACACCAGCACTTTCCTACTTGAGCATTCAATTACCTGTAATCACTTGACTCCATTGATGCCTATCAATTTGTACGGCAGGTCATCCTATATTTTTATTATATGGACCTCAGAGGTTAGGGTTCGGCAGAGTTTACTCACTCGCTCACACAAATCACTAGTGTGTATTTTTTTACTCTTTTTTTCTTGTTGCATTGTTAAGTTTCATAATGACAGGGCTTAAGGCTATGGTCTACAATGTTGACCACTGTTTGACAGACTTCATATAGCTTTGAAAATGTTATGGGAAACTCTTAGGTATATTGGTCTCAATGCGATGTTTTATATACAGGTAAAGCACGTATTATTCAATTTTAAAAATAGTTAAACATTACATTTAGTAATTATTTTTTTATATCATAAACTTTTTATAATCCATATATCTTATCCATGTTAGGAATTACATTTTTCATTGTAAGATGCATCTATTATCGTAAGATGATGGATGTTAAATAAATTTTGTGATTAAAAATGAAACCACAAATGTATGGTCTTGATTCTTAACAAATACAACCATTATTAAATATTAGTATTAATATTAATATTTATAACTTTGGATAAAATCCCTGTAATTTTCGTTTATTACAAGGTTTTTTCGATACATTTTAGTAATTTCCTTTCATTACATTGACTAAAGTTCAGGATTGTATACGGAATCCAAATACGCCTTACCAAAACGTGTGTCGTAATTTGATATTCACTTAAACGACTCGAAAGCGAACTTATTAATTACGCGCTCATCAATAACGTTTATGATATTTCAACATTAAGCCCGACTCACTTACGCTACAATTTCAATACCAGTACGAAGATGAGTTGGTAGTCAAAAGGTGAACTTTTAAAGTAATGTTATGGCCGTTGAAATCGAGTTGTCCCACCTCGACGGTACAAGCGAGAAGAGATTAGAAAGTGCTGAAATAGCAATCACTGTAGGTACTATACAATGCTATGTTTTTTATAGCTGTTTAGTTATCATAGCATAACTGTTTCCTTTTCAATGAAATGACTGTGAGTTCTCTCAATTAATATCATAATTAATGTTACCTACCATTATTAAGAGCTATTTGGATACTTTGCTTATACTGCTCATGCATAAATTTACCAGTAATTTTCCTGTAGTAAAAGATTGAGCGTATGTACATATCCGCCATTAGCTATAAACTATTAATTTATCTCTACTATCGATAGGACAGCTGTATTAAATGATTTTTTATAAAACATGTGATTGATTTTTTTGCATAATATTAATTAACTGTAGCCAATTTGTTTGCTCAACGCACTCGAAATCAATATCAATTATTGCGTTTCACTTTAGTAGACAGTAAAAAATGTTATGTAATAATACAAGCGATAACTGTACATACGAGTACTTATCACCTGGCAACAATATTCGTTGTAAAATTCTAAAGGGTTACTTTTCTATTAAACAGACACATAGATATTTTGTTTTTAAGTTCCTATTTAATATATTTCGAAAATACGTGTTTATTAAAAATTAATTTGGTTCTGTTTCAGATGAATTATTAAAATGATTGACTGAATACTGGATTACGTAATCACAAGTTCTCTCCTACGTGCGTGCTATAGGTATACTAATATTATTATATATTATGTTACTAATTTGACTGAGACCAAAGTGTAGTAAAGGGAACTACTATTTATTTATTTTCCATTACCAACAGAAGGTACAGTGGACACATCTATAAACTGCGTAAATATAAACTTATTCTACTGATCTTGCACTTAAAGGTAAAGTACTAGAAAGAATTGTATGAGCTTGCCTCTATCCCTATAGCTAATATCACTAATTTGTATGCCGCAAAAGGCAAAATATGGATTGAACTAATAACTGTAAGATCTTCGAATGTACCCGTATTTGTGCAAAATGTCTTTTGTCTTTTGTTTCTTTGTTACCTTCTGATCGCCGAATCTCATCTGGCGTCTCGCGTTCCTCGCCACGTTCATGCGACACAGGAACACGCGGTCTTCACCGTCGGCGGGCGCGCGGGCCAGCTCCGCCCGCACCGCCTGCTGGTCCTGCTTGTCGATCACGTCGTACACGCTGTCCCCATGGATTAGCAGGTCCTCCTGTTAGCACAGTATTTGTTATTATTACATCATAGCTGTGACACGCGGCGCTGCCCGCGTTAATCCTGATCTCGTGGAATTTTCCCGAAATAGGTATATAAAGTTAGTATGTAGTCTCAGTCCGATCGGTTTAAAATTGACAAAGTTTCATACAAACTTTCATCCCCTATTTTATCCCCTTGGGGGTAGAATTGATCAAAATCCTTTCTTACTGGACGCCTACGTCATAACATCTACCTGCATGCCAAATTTCAGCCCGATCTGTCCAATGGTTTGGGCTGTGCGTTGATCCTTAAGTCAGTCACCTTTGAGTTATATATATTTAGACATACATAACCATCACGCCAGGTCCCTAACAGGGTAGGCAGGGCGCACCGAGAGCCAAATATCTCTGTCCTTACAAACATGTCGTGTTTCATTGACATTATTATTATCATTCCACTATACCATTACGCTGCATGCCTAAGGAGGTAAGCTGGATACCGAATGCCAAATATCTCTTTCCTTATCTTTTAAATAACACTTTTGTAATACCATTTTGCAAACCTTTTAGTTTTTTTTTTTTTAAGTTACTTATACCCAATCTTACTTTTACTATACTTTTATCGAAGTGCATTTTTTTCTTATTTTGATTATTAGATAAAAGAACATAATACCTATATAGGAATACATATATACCTATATAGGAATAAAGGTACAATGTTTCTGCGCAGAGGTTCTATTCTGTTTTGTATTATTCTGTTGTGTATTTACGCTTGTTATATTAAAAGCAAAAATTTTAAGTTCCAAGATAGCCTGCGAAATAAATAGGTATGTTTTGTATACTATAGATTAAGTTACAATCTATGGGAGGAGATAAATACCGGGTTTGAGACAAATACAATGACAGTTACGTCTCGTAAACGTTCCGTAGCAGCAAAAATAGCCTCCAAACGGTAGATGAATAAGAGGTGCCGTCTGCGATTAAAATAATACCTTGCGGTCGGCACACTGATGAAAACGTCGAAGCAATCTTACTTAAGTATACGCCTCTTTAAAAATAAAAGTTGCTTTGACTCTGTGGCGACGAGCGCAGTTCCGCAATTAGCTTGCGCCTTTCTTTTGTTTCCACTGCACTTGCAATAGACGCTTCTCAAATTGAATCCAACACATTCACTTGCAGCTTAACTAATTTTTTTTACGAATTTATGTTTATGAACATTGTTATTTATTGGGCACTAGCTTTTCCCCGCAGCTTCGCGCGCGTTAAATTCGGAATAAAACAATTCCCCTTTACCTATAATGTAAAAATTTCCTACTATCTTTGGTAGGTATATCTAAATTCTTAAATGTACTACATTCTTACTTATTCCCATTAAGAAATTCTGAATTGCAACGCGTGTGAAGCTGCCGACAAAAGCTAGTTATACATGTAAACCTTCCTTTTGAATCACTATATATATTTAAAAAAATCGCATCAAAATCCGTTGCGTAGTTTTAAAGATCTACGGATACATAGGCATAGGAAGCGAAAGCGACTTTGTTTTATACTATGTAAAGATTGTCATTAATTGTTAAAGGTATGATTATATGTTACATGGTCGAAAGTGGTAGAGCAGAAAATCTAAATTTCGGATTACCACGTATTTACTTACCTGCTTCTTCTACTTAATAGTGTTCTTGAGTATAATTAGATATTGTGCTCGATCTCAGATATTTAAATTTTTATACAAAAATGTAACATTACTATAATGATAACGCCGGCTCTGGAACCATTAATGTTCTGTAAATATAATGTTGTGAAGGAAGTATTTCTCAAGTAATAATCTTCGTCCGTTTTAATGCTACAGAAAATCTCCACAAACCGACATTGCCCTTGGGTCGGACAAGGTTAATAAATTCGTACTATAATTATAGTTGTTTTCTACACAATATTAAACAAATTTCAATTAACTTAGGTCGGATCTATTAAGTTTAATTAAATCATAGTTCTCGTGCAACTCAAGAAAATCTCTCTCAATATGGAATCTAAAGTTTATTTCTACGCTAGGGTTGTCAGTTGTAGTGGTGCACGTATTCAAAGTTACTCGTATTTTATTATAATTAGTTTTTTTGAAATCCCTACATACATTTTAACACGTTGTTCAGAAACGGTTTTATTTATGTTAACGTAGCTAGGATCTTCGGTTTATCCCCATGTTTCCCACGAGACTTAAACATCTCGTGTTCAAGGTGAGTTCCACAGCCTTTGTGCTAAGACGCGCCACTGCAAAACTAGGGTTTGCAATGGGACTGACGCATCCATAACTCGATGTGTCTAAATCATTAAAATAACTGACTAGTGTCGACGCTCCGTAGCCCTGCGAGTGACGTCACGCGGACGTCACTTGCGACAAGCGTCCCGCCCACCTGTCGCGCGCTCGCGTTAAGACATAATTGTGCGCGCCGCCCGCCCACACCGCGCACGGGGGGCGAAATACGTTGTACAGAGAAATGTCTACAATAACATTGAAATTAGAAATTTGAAATTTGTTCGAAATGTTTTACGATAGCGGAAGGATACGATAGCGGATATCATCACGCCTATAGCGACGACTACCAGTTCAATGTTTGTCTAGTGAATTGTATGGTTATAGTAAGCACAAAAATAACTTTTATTATAATAAACGAAAAGAGATAAAAGAGAGAGCTAGTGTATATTTCATAAGAACAGTAGTAGGCATCATAAATGATGATGCAACAAAACACGCACAGAAATGATTTAAACACATTAACTTTTATATATTTATATTTTAATACATTTATATTTACATATATTTATCGATTGTAATGCTAGTTACAAGATCAATTTGTTACGCGTAAAACGAGTCAAATGCAAATCTCTGAATTACGAAGTACCGCAATCAAGGCGTAGCGTTGCGCAGGCGCAGGGAGTTATCATTATAATATCGTAGATAACATCGCGGTACGAAAGCATAAATTTTCCTACACGCGTCATATCAACACAATGGAAGGCAAACAACGTGGCGATACCGAGGAAACTGTTAATTATTCAGTGGCGTATTAATTGAGTGTGTCCAATTCTCGCGATTTACAACACGTGTAATTTTCTTGTTGGCAGATGTTTCTAGTAAAACACTGACGATCTTGGGTGTACCGTTTATAAATAGATATTTGAATTTGGAAGTTTGGTTACCTGGAAAATTAATTGTCGCAATGTATGCAAAAGCAAAAGAAACCGTAAATTAATATCATGCCTACGGGATCTATCTATTTGTGTGCGATTTAAGTTCGTTACAAATATTTATTAAAGTGTTAGTGTATTAAGAAGCAAATGAAAAATTCCAATACCATCGTTTTATGCAACTCGCCTGTTTCGTTTATTCTGTAATAATATAGATGTAAAGAGATATTTCAATAGAGCGCGTTTTGCACATTGAATAACAAAACGATATGACGGCGTTCATTACTTTGAATTCCGTTCATTTTCCAGTATTAATGTTGCGCCGCGGTAGGCCCATTGAATTTATCTCGATATCTCTTGGCTTATTTTCAAATATCACGCTAATATTGAGGGGCAGCGGAAAACTTGTTTGATCTTATTTTGTTTTAGGCATCCAGGGTTTAGTTTGACTTATATTGTTAAAATGTTTTACGTGAAATTAACTATGCAAAACAGTGATAATCGCGGATGAAACTGGAGGTGCAGTTAGATTCCAGTTAATCTCAAAATACGACGAAATCTCAAAATAGACTTCAATAATGATTTTCTGTAGCACTTCGTGGTTCTAAACTGGCTGTCTTACACTCTTTCTCATCTCACTATTGGGCTTAAGTCTCACCTGGATCACGTACTGGAAGAACGCAGCTCTATTGGTGAATAGACAAAAAAATAAGAAACATTACTTAATGTGGAATCCTGTGCGGTGGCCATTTTGAATATATCTTTATAACTCTTGAATTATTTTCAACAAAACTTTCACTTGCTTTGGATATTTTCAATTGGTACTGTGTTGTATTGTGCGGCCCGTTATGCTACAGAGCGATTACGAAACAGACCTGACATTCCCGTGGCACGTTTGTTTGATTACAATGTGTGGAAGTGTTGATGGCATGTATTTGGTCATGATAGCACGCTCTGATAGGTAGGGTTAAGATACGATAGTTATTATTCAAAATTTGCAAGCAATTTAAACTATTAGTATAATAGACGAATACGTCACGAAAATATTTATATTATGTAGTTATAGTTGTAAAGCCATAAATATTTCGCTGCTTTGCACGAATAATCACACAATCCAAAAACACACATTTTACAGGGTAGTCATTTGAAAATTAAAGAAAATAT
>DWQT01001264.1:0-17517 GCA_018244895.1 Myscelus amystis hages
CAATGTATATTCTGGCGATGTACTCGAAGGAGCGGCTGGTGGCCACGTCGTACACGAGGCACGCCACGTCGCAGTTGACCTCGTGCGGCTGCAGCGGGTCGGAGGCGCGCGCGATGGCCACCTCGCGCAGCACCAGGTACCGCTCCTGCCCGTACACCGACACCGTGTTGATGCAGCTGCTGTCCGGCGCAGCGCTGTCGCCGCGCTCGTGCGAATGTGCCTTAATTTTCTGAGACGGTAATTTCCCGGCGTTAAGCAGGTGACAAACGTTGGAGTTCTTGTGCGGCTACTTTAACACGTTAGTAACGCGTAGCGTATACGGAGGTATGTCGTGATTACAGACCTTACGATTGAGACTTGATATAATGCTTTTTAGAGAAATATGACTTAACTGTAGGTTCAGGACTGTTAGGGTATGTAAAAAATATTTTTACGGTATGTCCTTATTGGACTATTCTTAAATATGAGTAATGTTACAACTAAAATGAAAAACATATTTAAAAGGTTGGTACTACTCTCTCCATAACTATAGTATTCAACTATGTTGCAACTATGGTTCAACTATGTACATAATATATGAGCGGCAAGGAACCAGGGCTCTCTATCTAGGCTTAAATCTAGACACAGGAGGTCTCTTAGCTATACAATACTGTGTAATATGATTCTCACCTTATGAGCTATACCCAAGAAACTCCTGCAGATTGAAGTTTTACCACACGACCTTGGCCCAATAACGTGACACTGGTACACATTGCGACTTGACTGTTTTTTTGCAATGTCCACTTTTTTGTCACGAGTTACTGTTGGAATAAGTAACAAATGGTTATCAAACTACGGAAATTCCTCAACAATAACAAAACAGCTTGAAAAAAAAATTAAAAGGTAAAGGTTTACCTTAATAATAATTTAAGACATTTATTTATAGAGACCCTGTTTCTACAACATGGACTTCAAAAACCATGACAATAAAGAACAATCGACTACTAAATCCGATGCAGGTTTAAAGAGATACATTGGTGTATAGATTACAAAACTTAAAGCTGCCTCTAGGATATTTTGAAACTTGGCTATTACTCACTGTGTATAGCTGATTTTTGTGTGTCATTCTCAAGATAATTGTAACCCAAGTATGCAAGATAAGCACTTGTACTTTGTAAATCCATCAATGTCATTAATGTCCATCTACACATCCAACCTTGAAGAGTCAAAAAGCCCTTAAAATAAAAAAAATATATTGTCAATATTATGAACAGGAAACTTATTAAAGGCGTTAGATATGCACAAAAATATTTATGTGAATTTAAATAATGTTCCATAGTAGGACTTTATATTATAATTTATAACATAAAGAAACCTTATTTATTGAGCATCTCATGATCATGTAGCACATTTTACGATTATTTTAATGAGTTTGAATAATGTATGAAAACATAAATACCTTATCATTTGTTGGAACAGTATATCGCAGGTTATGCCATGGAATCCGTGGACAACATGAGAAGACATTTTTTAACTCTGTGGGATTCAGCATACCATCCTTGTCTCGGTCATATTTCTCAAACAGCTGTGTGAGAAACTGTTGACCTTTATAAGATAACTCTGAAGTGCAGCCTACAGGCACCTTAACACTAAAATAGTAAGCATCAAACTTAAGTATGTAAATGTAAAAATTTTATGTAATAAGAATTGTTGTTGAAACACATTCACATACTTGGCGTATAAATAGCTGTGTGTCATTTCTAAACCTTCATCATATCCAAACTTGCGCAACACAGTCCACGTAGTTTCATTCCTGCCTCTTTGTATGAACAAGCAATGCAAAAAAATAAATCCTTTCATTGTCATACAGTCATTTTCTATTCCACCAGCTATATTTTGTGCAATCACGGATTTTACTTCATCTAAAACCTAAAACATATAATATAATGAAGAATTGAGCTGACATCATAACTTGCATAAATAAAGATAATCTGTAACTTCAATTTAGTTACTAATAATAAAACAGTAGATGTACCTCTCCAATTAGAAGGTTTTATGTTGAAACTTTGGCATGCACCTCTGATCTTAATTAATTATTTTTCGGTTAACATTTAAAAATTGTTGTCTGGGTTTCAGTAAAATATTGAACATGTAAGACGTAAGAGACGTCCGTAATTTGCAAACACAGACAGACACTTCAGTTTCATTTATTTGTGCAAATTAAATGAAAAGTGGAAATAAACATTTATTTTTTTATTACCTACCTGCAATTGTAGAGGTGTATCAAAACACTTTTTTTGGAAAATAGTTATTTCATAATCATCCAAAAGTCCATCACCGTCCAAATCACATATCTTGAATATCCTTGATAAGGCTTTTTTACACCTTTCTGTTAACTGCAAGTCCCAACATATTATCTCTATATCAATATAGTCAATCATTTCCTCTTAATTAATGAAAAAATCTATCTTAAATGGTTTTACATGACATATAATTGAATTTCTTTGTTCTAAAACTATAAAGTAACAATGTATAACTAACAAAGTAACTATTTACTTATTTTGAATAATGGAAAGTATTGTTATATATGTTCTTTTGTTACCACAAAATTGTTCAATGCAGTATAGGTATTTGGATATACTCATACATGGAACAGATTAATGTGAAAATATTCTTTGGACACCAGCTCTGGTTACCTTTTATAATATACCATTAAATATTATATCAACTTCAAATGTAAACATATGAGTTTACTTAAGTCAAACACACTATGTACTACTATGTACACTACTAAATAGTGCTAAAAGTTGCCTTGTTTTCGCACAAACGTGCATTTTTATTAGCTTACTAAAATAGAGGTTTATTTATTTAATAATTAACACACACACAAGAGGCTTCATATTTCCTCTCCAGCTGCTGTAAGCAGGCCCATTCTTTGCAATAATGGAGTACTTAAAGCCCTTTGC
The DNA here is from genome assembly GCA_018244895.1 of Myscelus amystis hages. Lineage (NCBI taxonomy): Eukaryota > Metazoa > Arthropoda > Insecta > Lepidoptera > Hesperiidae > Myscelus > Myscelus amystis. The sequence continues at coordinate 2,946 of DWQT01001264.1, forward strand.
ATGGATTTAAGCAGTCTTGATGTTTAGGTACCAATCTTTTTTTAATAAACTACACAATACTTGATATATTACCTCTTGTTCCTCAATGGAATAAATAGGGTGAATGGGGTGTAATACTGCCTTTTGTGCATTGTAGAACATCTCTGATACATTTGTGAGAGTTTTTGCAGAACACTCAATACATCTATCCACTTCTGGATATTCTTCAGCTATGTCCCATATATTCTATAGAAAGACAATTACACAAATATGTTATACTAAACTGTTTAAGACATGGTATGTACATAATTTTTTAGAAAATGCATTATCTTTAAATTATTACATGCCATTAAAATATTATGTTAACATAACAATTAATAGGAAGTACGTACATCTATTATAGAATAATCAATTAAATCTATTTTATTTCCCACTAAAATGACCGGCTTTCTATATTCTTCGGGACTATTGTCTCTAACAAATGGAAGCCAGTAAGATGCTACTTTATTCAAAGTTTCTTGTTTTTCCACTGAGAATACTATACATATCACATGGGCTTTCTCTATCTCCTCCCCAACTTGTTCCAATGTTTGTTCTGAGACTGAAACATAGGTTTTATGCAACATTAATATGATTAGATCACGGAAAAGATTTAGATTAAATACAAAAGTTACGTATGTCTTTTGATCAGGCTACTTACGACATACATCTACGATATTCGTTGGTACTTGCTCTGGAGTAACATCCGCCGGAATCGTAATTTCTTCCGCTTTAGGCGGCACATGTTCACTAAATTCTTCTGTTACTAATGATAGTATTAGCGAAGTTTTTCCTACTCCAGGTTCTCCAAGCAATACTATGCGCACAGTCCGTGGTATTGTTTCGTAAACCATTCTGTTTTATTGATTGAACTAGATATCATGCCATTATAAGTAATTAATATTGTTCTAAGACAGCAGCAGTAATATATGAAGCAGTTTGTTTCTATATAAATAATCAATTTATTTCTTAAAATAACTCAAACTCGGAAGAGTTGAGTTTTTTTTAGCTTAATATAGATTATGTAGAAGAAAATATCCCATTTGTAAAACAGATTATAAAATGTCAAAATTAAAGAAGAATCGTCAATCGAGTTCATAACAGACAATTACCGACACGATATTGATGGTCATAGCGAAACGAATTAAATATCGTTATTGATATTTTTAAAGAAAACTTTTTATTTTTTATTCGCCCATCGCACTCCTTATATTTAGCTTTTTTTGCTATACATTTATGATTCATTACTCGCTAATCGACTATCAAAATTATTTGTTTCAGGCACATTTTACAAAATGTTTACTTACTTTTGTCTTATTTATCTAATTCTGACCTCTGAAAAATTCTTAAGTAATCTATAATATAAGGCTTTTTACGCGTGTCGATAAGATTGATTAACGAAATTTTCAAACCTTCGAAATAAACATTCATATATTTGCAACCTTAATAAGAATGTAAAATAAAGACGTCTGCAGACCAGACAGGCTTGATAAAATAGGTAACCATCTGATTGTACTTCTTCGCACACAACATGCTGTGTGTACCTGTAGAAATTGCCAATTGCTATTTAATAAACATAAAGGCAAGCTTGAAATTTCAGTGTAATGTCTTTTCTTACAATATAAATATACAACAAATATAAATTTCAAAATAATAATGTCATAATATTATTATTACTAGTAATTTTAGATAAATGACAGTTTAACAATCTTAGATTGTTGACAAAGAATGATACGTGACAACCTGCCAACTTTGACAGCAGACAGCGTTAAAGGATAGAGTGATAACAGTTGTAAATCGAAGAAACCGATATGAATATTTTGTTAAATGTATACGACTAACTAAAACGCGTCTATTCAATATCATAGCTATGGGGGAAATAAATAAGAGACAAATTGATTGGGATTCCGCCAAAGGATTTCGAGAACCTATAAAAACGTTAGAGGTTAGTTCAAAATTTCGTCAATATACCGATACGTTTGTAATACACTATAAAAAAAGATTTATCGATATATTGGAGTTTCAGTCTTCGTCCGGACAATATATCAATACAAACTTGTTAGGTAGCATGTATTAATTCTACATCATTTCATTCAGCAAAATTTTGACCATAACAAGTTCTTTATACCAATGGTTGTTCAAATATTTGACAAATGTATTTCATAATTTCTTTCTTGATGGCCCTTGTAACATGTTTAAATAATAAATCCCATGTATAGGCTCACATTAGACAGTTTTCTCTCTATGTATTTTTCTTAAATCTTTTACCAAAACCAGAATAAGATTTTTGATAATATTGATGAAAAAAAATTAAGTATTATTAATTCTAGCATTTATATGCTCTTTGCAATCCAAAAACATATTGAGAGCACTAATCGGCAGTCTTTTCCAAGACTATCGATTTATTGAATTCCCTGTAAAAAAATAATTAACTGTTTTATGTAATTTATCCTTCTATTTTTTCTGACAAGTTTCAGTTTTTTTACCTGTATTTATTTAGTGATAAAATTTTTTTTCATGTTTGGTTTGCAATTTGGCCTCTTATATTTAGAGATAAATATATAAAACTTTAAAATTATTTATTTGAAATGTAGTTGTATTTGTCTGTACTAATTTCAGGATAAATGGAAATTGGTGCCTTCTTTTTTACAAGTGAAGGGCCTGGTCAAGCAACATATTGACTCATTTAATTACTTCATAAATGTTGAAATTAAGAAAATTGTCCAAGCAAATGAAAAAGTATTTTGTGATTCAGATCCTTTATTTTATATCAAATACTTAAACGCTTATGTGGGTACCCCAGACTTGGAAGAAGGGTATAATATCACCAAACCAACTACACCTCATGAGTGCAGGCTTAGGGATATGACATATTCAGCTCCTATTACTGTTGACATAGAATACATAAGGGGCAATCAAAGAGTTATAAAAAATAAACAGCTCATTGGAAGGTATAGCATACTAATATCAATTTAGTCTTTTACTGATGGTTAAAGATCTGCATAATATATTGATTACTCACATTATAATCTCCACCCCATTCCTAGGATCTATTAAAAAATGTTTAGTATCAAGTTTGTTTTAAAAATACCAGTTACCATTTGTATATAAAAATCTTATAAATCTTAGTTTACCTGACCTCATGTTGTAAAGGGTACCTACATTACCTGACATCATGGTGTAAAGGTTAGAGACCCTGACTGCTAAGTGGATGTAGTAAACATATATACCTTTATTCAATGGCTGGTAATATGTCTATTTCTGTGTTTTATTAGGATGCCACTGATGTTACGATCATCCAACTGTGTGCTAACGAACAAGTCAGATTTGGAATTATCTAAACTAAATGAGTGCCCCCATGATCCTGGAGGTTATTTTATAATCCGAGGTATATTTTCACTTGTATTATTGGGCTTATTTATTTTTACATCTTAGTATTAGATAACACTCAGCATGAGATCATTTGAGTTTCAATAAAAATATAAATCAGTTGTGCTATCTGTTGTAGGCCAAGAGAAGGTAATATTAATTCAGGAACAATTGTCAAGAAACAGAATGATAGTGGATGAGTTTAAAGGAGCTATTCAGTGTCAAGTCACAAGTTCAACTCATGAAAAGAAAACTAGAACAAATGTCATAGTGAAACAAGGCAAATATGTACTTAGACATAATGCACTGTCAGACGTAAGTTCCTTATCTTGAACATATTTGTCCTAAGAAATAACATTCTTTATATCATAAATAAGAATTTATTTACCTTTAAAACTGCATAAATAAAGTTACAATATTAATCACATTAATTTTGTTCACCATAATATATATTTTTTTATTGATTCATAAATTATCGATAAATCTAGCAATGGAGTTTTCAAAAATCAAGAAGATTTAATCAAAATTTTATATTTGTATATTGTATATTTAATAATTTTAATTTACATTACTTTGAAAAAATGGGTGACAATTTTTAAAGAGCTTTCATTGGTCAAATAGTAATTGGTCTATCTACCTGAGTTATTATAATTTAAGTTTTTCTGTATTCAAATAAATAAGGTGATTGTGGTTTGCCGATTTATGCCAATAATATATTTTGAACATATCTCTTCAGGATATACCAATTGCTGTTGCTTTCAAAGCAATGGGTATATGCAGTGATCAGGAAATAATGCAACTTATAGGTACTGATGACACAACTGCCAAAAAAATGGCTCCATGCATTATGGAATGCCACAATTTAAAAATTTTCACACAGAAACAGGCACTTTCGTACATTGGCAGCAAGCTAAAAGTGAAAAGGTAACTTACATTATTGTGTCAAACATATCTTACCTTGAATACAATTGACTGATTACAAAAATTAGGTTTCAGACTTCAAATGCGAAATCTCGCACGCCAGTGGACGAGGCCCGCGATCTACTGGCTACGACCATTCTGGCTCACGTAGCTGTTGAAAATTACAATTTTTATGTAAAAGCAATTTATTTGGCGATTATGGTAAAAAGAGTCATCGAGGCAGAGTCCAATAAATCGGCGATAGATGATCCCGATTACTATGGGAACAAGAGACTTGAATTGGCGGGATCCTTGCTGTCTCTTATGTTTGAAGACTTGTTTAAGAGATTTAATTGGGAACTTAAGTCCATAGCAGATAAAATAATACCAAAGGTGAAAGCAGCACCTTTTGATGTTGTGAAACACATGAGACCGGATTTAATAGCTAATGGCTTATTCACCGCCATTTCTTCTGTAAGTTCTTAATACGAATCATGATAAATTTTCTTAGTAAGATTCCTTTACTGTAGACCTATAATTATTATATTTGAACATTTTTAGGGTAATTGGACCATCAAAAGATTTAAAATGGAAAGGCACGGAGTGACGCAAGTTTTAAGTCGTTTAAGTTATATTTCGGCGTTAGGTATGATGACTAGAGTTAATTCGCAATTTGAGAAAACTAGGAAAGTGTCTGGGCCCCGATCACTGCAGCCCTCGCAATGGGGTATGCTATGCCCTTCGGACACTCCAGAAGGCGAAGGCTGTGGTCTTGTAAAAAATTTAGCTTTAATGACTCACATAACTACCGAATGCTCAGATGAACCTATATCTAGACTGGCTTGTAATGCTGGAGTGGAAGATGTACGAATATTAGGCGGTGAAGAAATTAATCACCCAGCTGTCTACATGGTGTTTCTCAATGGTAAAATATTTTATTTGTTATCGTTTGTTTGTTTGTTTATACCCTTAGACACTTTCAATCAATCATCCATCAATTTATATTTCTATAGATATAGGGGAATATGTAATTTTATTGATTAATTTAAAATATTGCACAATAGGTTGTATTTAAACAGAAATCGCAAATACAAGTTGCCGATTTACCTGCATGACCGATTTATTTTACAGGAAATATTTTAGGCGTCACTAGGCAATACAAAAAATTAATCAAGATATTCAGAATGTTCAGACGCCGAGGCCTCATATCGGCTTTTGTATCGATTTATCCAAATCATAATCAAAGGACTGTGTATATATGCAGTGATGGAGGTAGACTCTGTAGACCCTACATAATTGTAGAGAAAGGCTACCCGCTTGTGCAGCAATGCCACATCAATGAATTAAACAGAGGTATTAGAAAGTTTCAAGATTTCCTCAATGATGGGCTTATCGAGTATTTAGATGTGAACGAGGAGAATGATAGTCATATTGCAACGTGTGAAACAGAAATTGATCCTTATGTAACGACGCATCTTGAAATAGAGCCTTTCACAATTCTCGGCGTGTGCGCCGGCCTCGTCCCGTACCCGCACCACAATCAAAGTCCCCGGAACACCTATCAGTGCGCTATGGGTAAACAGGCTATGGGTAAGTGTAATATATTGGATTTCATTTTGACATTAACGCTATGAATATTTTATAACACTCTTTTTTTGAAAATCACAGGTACGATTGGATACAATCAGAAAAATAGAATTGATACGTTGATGTACAATTTAGTATATCCCCAATGCCCCATGGTCAAGACGAAGACAATTGAATTAACAAATTTCGACAAGTTGCCGGCAGGTCAAAACGCCACCGTAGCGGTAATGAGCTACAGCGGCTACGATATAGAAGATGCCTTGATTCTTAACAAAGCTTCCATCGATAGAGGTTATGGTCGATGCTTGGTTTATAAAAGCGCAAAGACCACGATGAAAAGGTATAGCAATCAAACTTCTGATAGAATTCTAGGTCCTTCCAGAGACGCGGCTACGGGGAAAGTCATTAAGGCGCATGATATTTTAGACAACGACGGAATAGCCGCACCCGGCGAAATGGTCGAAAACAGACAGGTGTTAATAAACAAACAGATGCCATTAGCCTCGTTAAACCCGATCGGTCAAAACCAACAACAAGTAGAGTACAAAGACGTTCCAGTGTCATTCAAAGGGCCTGTGGAATCATACATAGAAAAAGTAATGGTGTCTTCGAATTCCGAAGAAGCGTTCCTTATTAAAATATTACTGAGGCAAACAAGAATTCCTGAAATAGGTGACAAGTTCAGTTCTCGGCACGGACAGAAAGGTGTGACCGGTCTCATAGTGCAACAGGAAGATATGCCTTTTAACGATAGAGGTATATGTCCCGACATGATCATGAATCCTCACGGATTCCCGTCCAGAATGACGGTAGGGAAAACGATAGAATTATTGGCGGGAAAGGCAGGATTGATGGAAGGCAAATTTCATTATGGTAAATAATTGTTTATTTATTTTCACACATATAATTATTACATTTCAATTTTAATAAAATTGTCTTCCGTTCGCTGGTATTTGTACACACGTAGTCCGACACTGTATTATCTATGTGATATGTTCACCAGGTACGGCATTTGGGGGTTCAAAGGTGAGGGATGTGTGTAACGAACTCGAGAAGCATGGTTACAATTACCACGGAAAGGACATATTTTATTCAGGATTAACTGGAGAACCTTTAGAAGCATATATTTATTCAGGGCCCGTGAGTTATTCGTTTTTTGTGTAATATGCATATTATAACTGTAAGTTTTTAAACAGTGCGCACAAAACGTCACGATATAATTGCAGTCGGTACGTAGACACTCACAATACTGGCTTTCTGTACCTATCTTCAACACACAATAAGTAGGTACTCATTGTGGAGACGAAAAGGTTGTGTTCTCTAATTTATTTAGGACTAGTCACTCGTTTCCCTCAATTTATACTTTATATTTGAATACCTATTGTGTCATTTTTAATAGATATGTTCCAATATAATCGGATTGGCCAGAGATTCCCAAACTGTGCGATGTGCCGTAGGTTTTAAAGAGAGTCGCCGCGAGTCGCTCATAATTACACTTTCCGGAAACGATTCTTACTTCACACTGAGTAGGTCATATTTTATTTCCTTTTTTTTCTTAAATGGCCGATGTATTCTTGCGTGTCAAAATATGCAGCTTTATATTGTGTATGTTGTAATTTCTGCGCCTATCTAACTACTATAATAAACCCTATTTCAAAATACTTTAGTTTTAAGGGCGCCGCGAACCGAGAACAGATAGGAAAAATATTACAAATGTTATTTTTGGCTTTTTTTAATGGAAATACCTATAAGCACTTCAGAAAACGTAGGTACTTATTTGAAATACCAGACCGACTTCAATATTCTTCATATTACATATAAAGTTGTGGACAGAATTTGGCCTAATTTTAAACCCGAGTACTTTAAGAAGAAGTTGACTTTTTTAATAGGAACTGGAATTGGTTTTCCAAATGTCATCAATAGATCAACAAATGTGCAAATTATATCTATCCAATAGGTTTACTATCAAAAATTAAAACATATGGTGCAAGACAAGATGCACGCGCGCGCCCGCGGGCCGCGTGCGGTGCTGACGCGCCAGCCCACCGAGGGGCGCTCGCGGGACGGCGGCCTGCGCCTCGGAGAGATGGAGCGCGACTGTCTCATCGGCTACGGCGCCAGGTCGGTCGCCTCTTGCGATAGTTTATTTGTAGTCTTTCTAATAACTTATTACATTAATCTTTACATCAATTATCTTTGTAAAATTATTTTTATTTATTTCAGTTTACAAACGATTTTTGCTGCTACTATGTATCATTAAATGACTTTTTTTTTATCTTAATGCGTCAATGCTTACATTATTTTTCATTGCTGATACAAAATTACGATAATGCTTGCATAGGCAGCTTATAGTATTTTTGTTTGGATTTTTATTCAGTCTCTTAGTGGTTTACGGCTGGACCCAGTCCCCACTCATTGTGAGGGAGTTAGGTCACAGTTTACCGCGCGGGCCAAGTGTAGCTTGGTAGACTTCACACGCCTCAGAAAATATTATACACTTTATCACATCTGTAGTGTGTAAGTTTCCTCACAATGTTTTCCTTTGCGGTAATAACAAGTGATATGAGTATAAAAGTTAGTTACAAAACGCAAGTCAAAAGTGCCTGTCAGGATCGCACCCAGACCCCCGGAGGGTAGGCTGAATTTCAAACCTCCATCGCTCAACTTAGGGTTTCTTCCAGGCAACGCAAGAGCATGATGCACAGGTTTGTTTCAGCATGCTACTAATGGAGCGACTCATGCTAGCATCGGACGCGTTCTCGGCGAGCATCTGCGGCGCGTGCGGGCGGCTGGCGGCGCGCTCGGGCTGCCGCGCCTGCCGCTCCTCCGCCGCCGTGGCCACCGTCGAAATGCCCTACGCCTGCAAGCTACTGTTCCAGGAACTCGCCGCCATGAACATCGTACCAAAACTGACTCTCAAGAAGTACTGCTAGGTCCTAACAGCAGCGGCGTTATCTACGCCGACGACCCTGAGGACTTCACCGACGATGTGTATGATCTAGTAGTACGTTGTGTTACTCCTCAGTCTCTGATGAAATCATCAATACAAAATACTATTTATAAGTAATTTCAATATCTAAAACTTTGTTTTTATTAACTCATCTTTACATAGTATAAAACAAACAAAGCTGGTAACTAAATGAAGGCAAATAAAACTGACTATAAAAACATTCAAAATTTTATATTCATGATTTATAGTCATTGCATCGACAATCTTACCCGTTTTATTGAAGCTTTTGATAACACAAATAGAGACCATAAAATTACAAGACAGAAAATATAGAATATACCACTGTATGAGAAGAATTTAAACATGATGTAGCCTATCGCGAACCATACAATGAAGACGTGGGAGGCCAGCGCCCGCAGCGACAGCCGCGGCGGCAGCGGCTCGCTGGCCACGCGCTGCTGGTTGCCCGCGCCCTTCACGTATCTCTGTACTGTCATTGGCCTCTGCAGCACTTCGCGCGCTACCTCACCCATAAAGTCTTGTCTATTCCATAATCTTTCAAACACTTCTCCATACTAAAATACACCGATTGTAAAATTAATGTAAAAAAGAAACAAATTTATTAAATTGTACATAGATAATTGACTCGATACATTGTCTCCAGCAAATTGTTTAACTGTGTTTTCTGTTTGAGACTGTGTATATTTGCAGTATAATACAGTGTAAATAAGTAAATCTTACCAATTCATTCAATCTGGTGGATATTTGATGTAACATTCTCACTAAAATTGTATTTTCATAAGTAGCTATTGGCATCAGGTCTGGATCTCCCATGTAATGTATGCCCGTAGGGTTACTTCGTAACTAAAAAGTAAACAAATATAAGTCGATTATTCTCATAGTGTCCATTAATAATATCAGAATAGGAACAAGTCAGTTTCGTGTATGTTTGAAATGTGAAATATGTGTGAACATAATGCTATACACCATTTGTTCACAACAGAATTTTAAAATTCGAAAGAAAGTACAGATAAAAAGAACTACCTTACTGCTTTAGAATTATTTTTCTAATAAAAGTTATGTATTACATAAAAAACATGTCAGTTACATTTCTCTTTACGAAATGAATACCAGTTTTATAATAATTCGGTAATTGACTGTTAGTGTTAAAATATGTTACCTTGTTAGTGATAGAATTTGTGAAGCTTGTTGAGTTTGCGAATGAAGAATTTTCTAAAGTGACATCCATAACTTCGGTCTCTAATGGATGCAGAACTGTTTCATTCAACTGAAATTAATTATAAGTTATAAAAACGAAAAATATTTTTGAACCTACACAAAAGTATAATAAACTTGGAATAAACTGAGTTTTTTGGTATAACATTTGGTATAACAGCCTTACCCCAAATATATGGGAAAAATAATGAACACAATTGTTTAAAAATATTGGTCCTTTTTTAAAGTCTTCTATTGACGTCTTGTCTTCTTTGTCTTCTTCCATCATAAAAAAATTGCATAATGTTTGCCAAAAACCTTAAAATAAATTATAAGAATTAATATTTAGTTTTCTTGTGAAGCAAGCAAAAACAAACCAGTATAAGAATTATAAAGAAAGTGTTCTTTCTTTTGTATAAATTTAAAAAGTTTAAGAATAGTCTGATTGCTTTACTGCTTACTTGATAAATACAATAAATTCTTTTGAATAGCTTCGGAAAGGCATTTTTAAAATGAAAAAATCTGATAATTACCCTTATTTTCTTGAATCAATTTGTTCTCATATTCTTCTACGTTTTTTTCGGCAGTTATTTTGGCGGACATAATTCTTTTCACGAACTCTATTGCAAAAGGCTTTCTGTTTTCACCCCAGACAGGAGTGTATTCGAAACTGGCAGACATATTTAATTCCAATATAGCTTGCTTGGCTATTGCCACCCACTTATTTAAAGCAATCCCGTTGTATGTGTAACTGTTACAAAAGTAATTTAAATGAAATTAAATATGTATTACAAATGCCTGCGTGCGATGTGTTTTATAAACATTTAAGTTTGGGTGTCTTATAAAACAACATCATAAAAGCAGACAGTGACGGATTTGAAATTAATTATGCTTAAAAAGGCACACGGCACTGGGGGTAGTCATTGCTTCCGCCATTATTTTTAACATTTTTGAGACCTTTCACTTTGACCGTTACATTTAATATCAATAATAATAAAAAAAAACGTATTTTGTGTTATAATCAATATTCAACGAATAACCGCGAAGTACTTACTTAGGTACTTACAAACATATATTTTAAAAACGAATTTTCCATGTTATTTCAAAACCAACATTGTTCTATAAACACGACGAGATGTTAACACTTACCTCTGTTCTAAATTAGAATTATTGTAACTGTTATCCAGGCTACGATGCAATCCAGAATTATAATCAGTTATTGCTTGTTCCAAATTCCATAAAATAGGTATCAAATGTGACTGTGAAAATACCTGTTATCAAGATTTAAATCGATTAATACATTTTTCTAACAATTTATAACTCAACTAATAAATAATTTATTTATATTAAATTTACTTACTTTTCCTAATCGAAACAGCATTACTGTATTTTTATAAGCAGCAAGATCAAGTCTCATAAATCTCGGAAGAATTAATTGCAAAATGCAAGTGTAGGATGGAAAATTCTCAGCTATGAATTGGATAAAGGTAGCATCTAACGGGGTCATATTGGCGTCTTCTTGATAATGCTGATCATTTGGAAACCTAAAAATTTATGACACCAACTTACATAAAAGTTCAATTAACATCTTACCTGGATCTTACTAGCTACTCACCTACAGTTCAGAGAAGAGAGCTAATGTTGTCAATCTTGATATACAATCAAATCAAAAAATATTATGAATACTTATAACGTGCATAATACCACAACCATGGTAACATGTTGTTTTATTTTGGATAATAACATTTATAAACACTAGCTCCGCGCAGTTTTAATCGTGTTGACTTTGATCTCATTCCCAGTCTTCTAGAAACTTACATACATACAGACATGCACATTTTCATATTCATTATATTGGTAGGACAACCCATAGCAAATGTGACATATAAAACAATTTTTTACTTGATATTTACCTGTCTTGATGAATAGTATCGCTAGTGTATCTCCAAGGCTGGATAAGACTTAGCCATATCTCTATGACAATTCGAAACGAAGAATCCAGAGGCCAGATGGTAACTAGATGTTTTACGTATTGATAACCGCGAGCGCACATAATTTGTCGCGCGTATTTACGCAGTGTCGCCGATCGTACTGCAGCATCGTTCTGATATTTTGTTGAAAATGCGTGTATGTGTTTTACCATGATCCGGACTATTCTCACTCGTTCTGGGCTTGTAGATATCGTTGGCATCTAGAAGAATAAATTTATATTTTTTTGTTAAGTTCCCATGACTATTATGTACACTACAAGCTTAATGAAAAAACTGTAACAATATTCATTTATATTGTAACTCTACGAAGGTATACTAAGCATATTCACTGAGATAATATATTCACTGTTATATTTGTATGCATAAAAATATTCCAAACTCACTACTAATTTTGGATAGAAACATGTGGTTTACTCAAAATAAAATATGACACTTACATGAATATCTCTTGCATTAAATTGCTCTACACTCATCCACAAGTCGATGAAAACCTGCACAACAGTTTCTGTGCGCCACACCTCATTTCTGGAAGGTGTTTGTGGTGAAGTGTGTTGATTACTAATACCCGTCAAGTCTGGTATAAGCAAAAGTGAAGGTGAACACAGAGGCCTGTGGAAAACATGCCAATATTCTCATATAAATTAATGCTTTTAGTTGATTGGTTGATGATCCATATTGTTTAGCTACAGGTTATGGCTTAACATTTATGTAATGAGCATAATTATTTATTTTGTTCTGTGTCTGAATTTAAATATATTTTTGTTAAGTATAAAAATATTTATTAAATTTAGTGATCTTATAATAGTAATTATAAACTGAATAATTAATTTAATTATTTATATTTTTAGCTGCCTATAAACATTGCATAACAGTTTGCCAAATTTAGATCTGGATCAAAGTGCTTGTGTGTGTTTTTTTAAATAATTATATTGATACTCCTTATTTTGAGGCTGTTGATAAACATATCTAATAACAAATAATGTAAGCTTATGTAACTCACCAATTGGCTGTTTGCAGAGGAGCAGCTATGGGAACTTTTCCTGCATAATGGGGAATAAGGGGCAAAACCAAATTATTTGGATCCAAAGGCAAAAATTGCTGTAAATAATCACATACTAAAGCGGCATATATGCTACTACCACTTTCCCATGATTTTTTATTTTGATTGTTATTTAGTAGCTCTAAAGAAAAGTGAAAAATATAGTAATCAAATGGATCTGTATTAAGGTTAAGGTTTATATTATTATTCTCAATAAAATGTAACTTTGCAATACTTATATCAATATGGAATAATAAAATATTTAATCATATGCAATTGTATATCTATTCAGTATAAGAGTAGACAGCGGCTAAAGATCACCGCCAGCTACAGTTCTGAAATGTAAAGTTATAAATGGACAATCACAACTCAAGGAACACTAAACTGGGCTAATGAATATAAAATATTATTGTTACGTTTCTATTTTTTGAATCCAAATTAATTTGTGGTCTTGTACTTTAATGCAAATATTTTTTTTTATAAGAAGTAGCAGACGAGCATGCAGTCCACCCGATGGCAAGTGGCTACTGGCACCCATGGACGCCTACAATCAACTCCAGATAAGATTAGATTCCTATCTCAAGTCTACCACAGGTGCGGCTCTACTCCTGAGGACTAAGCTGGAATGCCTCGAAAAAGTATGTTTCCCTTACCACACCCTTCAAACCAGAACATAGCAGCGCTTAACACTGCTGTTATAAGGCAGAAATAAGTGTGGTGGTGGTGCCGCAGGTCTCGAACCACAGAGGGTTCTACCACCTTAAGTATATTTTATTGGTAGCATCCAGCATACACATATTTCACTTTTAAATAAATGTGAGGTCAACGGTTACAAAGGATACTTAATGCAAGTGCCACTACATTCATTGAATGTGGGTCCATGCTCAGCATATCTGCATAAAACTGTGGACACCTTCCTCTTTCTAGAGTCATCTGTAAATCTATCTGAAAGTGTAAAGGGCAGCATGGTTTATAAATCAACTTACAACTGATTATAGTACAAAAATTGTGTGACAGACTACTCACTGGTAAGATATTTAATGGAAGATTATATTTTAACTGAGGGTCAGACAGCAATTTATAACATAAGCGAAACATTGGTCCATGGGGCTCCAAAAAGTTTATCAGCTCTGAACTTTCACCCCTATTTCGCTCGAATATTAAAGACCGTAAACCCCAACCACTATTGCATGTTGAAGCAAATATGTTATTGATCAATTGGGGAAACATAGATTGCAATTCTTTGTTTGGTGGTGATTGGTCAATGATTCTAGTGAGTCCCAAGAGTTTTTCATGCAATGGTGAATTGAGACATGCATAAAATTGACTCTGAAATGGAAAAGTAATATTGAATAAGCATCTTTATATCCAAACTTATTACTAAGTAATTCATTAAGTATATTTGTAGATAAGATTTGATTGTACTTTATAGTGTGTCTGTGGTATTACCACCACACCTAATTCTACTGTGAAGCAGTTGTTAATAAAACAATCTGTGTTAAG
>DWQT01001265.1:0-17509 GCA_018244895.1 Myscelus amystis hages
GCGGCGCGCCTGCGCCTGCTCTGGGACGGCGCCGAGCTGGCCGCCGCGCTGCGCGACAAGCCGCTGCTGGCCGCCGTGCTGGCCGACGGCGCGCGCCTCGCCGCATCCCTCGCCGCCGCCTGACCCAAGCCTGACCGCCGCCCGACCGCCACCTCCGCTGCGCCGCGCGGTGCCATTTATCGTATCGGAATTGTTATGAAATTGTCGTACTATCTCGTGTATGTCTAATGGCCGGTTTTGTAATTGTTTATGTTCGCGAAAAATATCAAACAAGTTCGTTGTATTACTGTACCATAATGTTAGCCAAAACTATGTTGATAATCTTCATAACAGTGATCTTATATCATAAGCATCGTTGTTTTATGGAACGATACACTTAACGAGTTACTTTAATATTCATTAGGTACATATACTTTAATGTAATATAATGTGACTGTGTCAATCCACTTGACTAATATTATATGAAACTCTAGTTTATAAATATGTATGTATAAGTAATCTCTAAGCACTTTTATTATCATACTTGTATGTTTTGAAGTTTGTAATGTGGAAACATCAATGTTAAATAAGACATTAGGAAATCAAGTTAACTTAATTCTGTTAAGTAATTTTAAATTTTCGGACATAAATTTTAATAAACAATATACAAGTTTTCCTATAATATTATGCTCTATTTGAATTCCATGTGTTGCTAAGTTAGGTTAATTTCTGAAATATCTTAATAGTAATCATGCCTGAGATATTTTACTGTTTTATTTGTTAATCAGATACAAAATTCAAACTATTTATAAGGATTTTTTTATGACGAACGTACATCACTGTACTGTTGAATTTACGTGAATCATATACAAATGAATTTGGGGCTGTGTGAGTTATCCTAGAAGCAAGTTAATGTGGTGAACGATTGAATAACACAAAATATGGATACCTACATTCTGAGAACTAACATTCGTTTTATTATTTATCTGGTACTACCAATATGCTGACTTCATGCTGACCTCGTATAAGACAGTGTGTAATTTAATGTTCGGTATATCCATATTATGTATCTACGACATAACATTTACCACATTACGTCAAGTGCTTTCCAAAGCCGCACAGTGCCAGACGGAACAGCTTTAATATTGTTTAATATTAACTGCCAAGGTGGTTTGGACGGTGCTCTGTTTGCTAATGATTCAATCCTAATGTTAGTTAACGTTCCATAAACTCTCTAATATTGTGTTTGTTGAACGAGTTGCAAGTGTTTTGCAACTTAAATACCATTTCTAGATGTATTATTGGTTATTGTGAATGTTAAAACATAGTATTTTGTGATGTATTACACAGTCGATAATTAATAGATTTTTAGCAGTGATGTCAGTCCCTTACTTCAGAGGCTTGGGTTCAAAAATCCTAACCTGCTGATGTAGCTTATTAAAATTGCATATGGTTTGTATATACATAAAAACAATATCACTCGTTATAACCATGAAGGAAAACTTAGGGAACCTTAGGTGTGTCTATAATGTTCTCTCAGTGTGCCAATTCAAATTTGACCAGTGTGCTAGACTATGGCCCCTAACTTATGAGACAACACTCGTGTCCAGCAATGGAACAATAAAAGCATTTAAAATAATCCACCTCTATATACATGCGTATGAAAATACGTGTTGCGTTCGCGATCTAGCCAATGTTTGGGTTCGGGCTGTGGCGTACGCAGGTCGCAGCGTGCGCGCAGTACGTACTGGTGGGCGCCATGTAACGACGAGGTGTCATGCGGGCGCGGCCGTATTACGCCATGTGTTTCTACTAATATTTGGTTTGTGTAAAGTTTATTCTATGACGCACCGTAACAAAGTGAAAAAATAAGAAAGTGAAACTGTAAGCGCAGGGTTTAAAAAGCTTTGCGTGTAACGATTTTATTGTTTTTATAATGTTTTAATGTCCTGATAGTGTAGTGGAAGTATGATGTTGTTTAATGTTGAATTGTCATTTTTAAGTTTAAATTTTGAGACTCGTGTTGTTTATTGTGGGCCGCAGCCGTCGGGGCTGGGTCATTTTATCACTTGATATAAGATTAACAATAATGTAGCCGTAACTCACTCGAGTGCTTTGGATAATTGTTAGACTTTAAATTGTATGTCGATACTGTTTATTAAAGTCAAATTAAAATATACGGCGTTTTTCTTCCAAAATATGATTGTTTTTTTCAGTTTCCGGCATCTACCTAGTCTCGCTAATGCAAACATCGATTAACTATGCTTTACTTCATTTGAGTATCTATTGAAGTCAGAAGGTACGAATGATGGAATCAAAACTCAAACGTAATTACACCAGAATAATTTTTACATAACTGTTCCTTTCCCACCGTCTGTACACGTGAGGTGTACTCTGTAACCAAAGTATTACTTACGCAACTGTGAAGTATGACAAAAAGCCAAGTCTTGGGAGATGTAAGAATACGTATGCGGAAAAAGAAACCCATTATATTATCATATTATTTATTCTATTATAAGTTAATCCTATTTTGTGCAAAATCAGCTTTTTACAAAATAATGACTGACCTAGCTAAGAGTACCTACAAGCAATAAAAATTAGACGAAGGCATCTTTTTCCAATAGTCATAGTTAGGTAAGACATCAATTTACAATGATTTTCTAGTATTTTTGAGTGACATTCTAGTGGTATCTAAAAGGGTACAAAAAATGTAAATTTTAAAATAATAAATAACTTAAGTAGAGATAGCTATTTGAATTTGTACAATGTCAGCCATCTAAATGCTTAGAGGGCGAGAGTGCCGCGTGGAAGCCGAGGGGCGCGAGGCTCAGATGCGCAGGGTGGGATTGCGGGAGCGGACGAAGTTGAGCAGCTCGTCGCTGTCCTCGCACACGAAGGGCTTCACGTGGTGGCAGGCCACGTCGTGCCACTTGATGCCGTCGTTGTAGAAGTTGTTCAGAATCGACAGACAGGACTCGTCGTTACCCTGCGAAACAAAATAATTTATATATAGCAACACTGATGGGTTTGGGGATTAGGTATTATTATTTAAAAGGAGGTTGCAGTTAAATTACTCGATAGCACGATATTTGTCTTTCTCAGCACAGCGGAGTTGTTTTGTCGCAGTCATATTTCGGAAGTTCGGAGGTATAAATAAGTATATCAATGAAATGATAAACTGAAGGGTAACTCAACCCGCTTATGTCCTGGCTGTGGCACGAGGCGTTCTTACTTAGTCTTAGACGTTCCTAATTTAGCATTTCCAGTTATCTCCAGTAGTATTCATATCCGGTAAAAGATACGGATGTTTCCACTGAAGGAGACGAGGACAGTGACATGATACTGGCCGCCATAGTTAACTTGCTTTGGTATTTTTTTTATTGTCAGATAGCACAATCTTGTATTTCGGTGATGGTTTTAATTTCTTACGTCTCCAATAAGACTGACATCAATGACGTAAAGTTTAAAAAATGTCAACCAATACCAATGTTCAAATTAGTTACGTAAAATTTAATTCAAATTATTCGGTATAAACAACTTTCTACCATACTTCGATAATTTAATAATGGTGACTTCTTTGAAAGGTTGTTATTAACTCATTTCTAGAAACGTTACTTTCTTTGACCTAATTAATAAAGCAAATGTACAAGTTCGTGTTAACTGAGTATCGATTATAGAATAGGTACTCTAGGTAGGTAGGTATAATAGAATTTCCTTTATTTCGTCACATTAATGAGAAAAAAAAATCCTGCTAGTTTCAATAATTAAACAATGGCAAATCTTTACTTATAATGGCAAAACTTTTATGTCTAGAGTTGCGTCGGACACATCAATATGTATTACAAGAAGTTGTCACAGCGTCCCTGCAGTAGATAAAGTCGTGACCGAGAGACCGTAATCTCTGTGTCGAGAAAGTTGATGCGCATTAAGTACCAACTTACTTATGTGTAGATACAGTGCATAGATTTTTTGTGAAAGATATATACAACCTTGATATATTTATTCTATTCTAATTTTGAGTTTTTATCATTGTACCCATTATGATAATAATTATTTACCTATTGTTATGTGAACGATTGCACTATTTATCTGCAATGAATGTTACAAATATGTTGTCGGATTTATTCATAATTATTCATGTCTTACTTGCGCAGCCTCCCTGTTGTCAGGTTGTGGCTGGCCGTATCCACCAGTGTACGACCAGTCGCCGGTGTTGCGTTGTGTGGTCGGTCCGATTTTGGCTCCGGACCCTGACCAGAACCAGCCGTTCACGTTAGGAGGCTGTAGGTCTGGTCGATCGCATCCAGCGAAGTTACACTTGCGGCCAGAAGTCCAGATGTAGCGAACATTACCGCGGCCAATCCTCTGCTTTATAAATTCATTTTCCTGCAATTAGTAATTCATATTAAAATAGTCATTGCTTTAACTTTTAGTACGTACCAATCTGCCGCGTGTTAAGTATTAAGAACCATTGCCAGCTTAAAAACAAATACGTGTTGACTTATTATTGCAGTGTAAGTAAGACAGGAAGTGCACCTCCGTCAAGTGTCCGGTTTAAGTGGGCAACACGGCTGCAGGAGGTATTTGTGCCATGTGCCACTTGCCCAGTACGAGCGCCTTAAAAGCGTGTTGTCATGAATTAACGCACTCGGGCGTTGCACTTAACGCTTCTTTCACGGACGCCTGACACGCTCTATAAACCGTATCAACGGAGCCAATACATAATTCATATTGTATCGATGGTGATAGAATCCTCGCCCACATTGTGCGCACGCAATTCCGCTTATCTATCTACCATAAGTAGCAAATTACTTCATTACAGGAACATCGCATTGAGCTAGCAGCGAGCAGTGCTCGTGAGTTCGTTGACGCCAGGCGACCGCGCCAGGAAGCGTTTAAAGAAAACTCTTAAAGACGTTTCCCGCGGCCGTAAACCCGGACGAGAGTTAACAATAGACAATTGTACGCTGTGTAGGGTACAGCGATATAGGAACATTGTAGAAACCGAATTATGCAAACGGTTTTTGCTTTTACCCTATGTAGGTTTGTAAGTATGCCGACATAAAATTATATGGTAGGTATCTAGTCTTGTTTTGATGTTGTGCAAAACTACGATTAAAGCTAAGCTCGATTCAACCAGAGTGAGCCTTAATACTAGATATGGCTACAACTTTTGACAATTACTGGCCAGACATTTTGTGTGCTTCCATCACACTTGCGACACACATTCAGTGCTACATGCCAAGGTTGCATTTCAAATTTAATGCCTCTGCTGATATCTTCTTGGGAAAGTGAATGCATCTTTATAACTGACCCTGTGGCGTAATTCAGATGTGACGCCAGCGAGTGAAAGGATAATACGTTTCAATACATTAAATTAAAATCAAAATGTAATAATGTCTGATGTAATTGAATATGTCATGGTTCATTCATTTTCATTCATATGTATCAGTAATTAAGAAAGATGATGTAATATGGATTAATCTTCACTGCCGACTATGTATACATAATTCTATGGTACCTATATGCCTATTAAACAAAAAAGAAAAACAAACCTGTGGCGTTTCCAAGGAAACGGCGTCCATGCAATGTCGACGGCATATGTTCCTGGCGTCCAGCCAGTCGACCTCGAGGCTGCGGGTCGGCGCATGTTCCCAACTGAAGAAGTAAGAGTGCAGCACACCGCGGGCATCTCGATACGTCGAGTGTCGAACCCCTGCATATAAACGCACTTTAACTACAACTCTACAAAAACAATAAAATGTGCTTAGGTATTGTTAAAAGATGTAAGTGCTGGTATGTTGTTTTTTAAAGACGATAGATGCAGAATAAGGAAAGAAAGAAATTAAAGAACATAGACGAAGTGTTTAACTCAACTTAAGAACATGTCCAACTGTAATAGGTTTTAGGAAAAAGTTGCTGGCTCTTCCTGATACATAAAAGTTATTTTTCCAACATTTTAGCGGTAAGTTCTAAATGGCTGCATAAATATTAATACTTATATTAAGCAATATTATTATACAGATTATATTCAATTCAGTTAACTCATGCATTCATTTGTAACTAGCTTCATAAAACTCGAGTCTTAGCTATAAAAACATTACAATTCGGTCTCAAACTATAATAGGACTCGGTTTGCAATATGCACCTTTTAAATTTAGTTGAATGAATACAAAAACTTTCAAAGATGTCACAAATGCTTGCGGTATTTCCACACCTCACCTACTACCTCTGTGCAGAGGGAACCGCAAAGCCTCATGTACACAAAAGCATGTATTCATTGTCGATGACGACACGCCCGCTGTATTCAACTAGACAAGTTGCGAAATTGCGTACCTATCCGAACGCCTTTTGGTTCACAGGTTTACACAATGCAACATAGGTAGAGCTGCGGTGGTACACCTACATCCTGCACCGATTCTCACGCAAGAGACCGTAAAATACTCTTCGAAGATCTCACAAAATCTACCGAGGCGTATTATGTGTTAATTTAGAATTTATAAGAATAGATTAAAAATCCTAAAAGGATCTGCCTTTATACTATCATACTATCACCTATGTTCCAGCATTCTTGTTACCAACTACACCGATTGAAATACGCAACGGTACAAATAGTCATCTATGTATGTAAATGACTGATTAAGAGGACAGATATCTATTACTTTAACGGGTGTAACCAAAACTTTCAGTTTAAACGTAAATTGCTCTTTTGATTCCGTAACTTCAGATATTAAGTGGTTATGTTGACTTCAATTTTTGACCGTTTTAGAAAAAGCTGTTTTCTTTAAAACAAACGTAAGTTGCTAATGCCAACAGGGTCAATCTCTTAGAATTAAATAAAATAATATAATTAAATAACATGACATGAACAGCCTGTCTTTTGTCATTATCATAGTTACAGTCTATAGTGATCCTTTACTGACTTCTAACTACCCTGGCGAATAAATGACAAAAAATATTAATTTGCTCATCAATTTAACTTTCACTTTAATTTCGACTTGTGTACTGCGAACCTGCCTACAATCAAAACATACCCATGCCTATTCTATTGTTCAATGGAGCGTCTCTTTCGTAACTAGAAAGTTTTCATATTGTAAGGTTCTTGGCACTTTTAAAAAATTCCACTCTTTGCGCATCTCACAAAACTTCATAACGTACCGGAAACGTTATTTACGTAAAAATTTGCATTGGGTATTGCACGTTACGTAATAGCCGTTATGAATTAGGAAATGTATTATTTAAAATGTCTGCGAACTATTCATAGTTATACTATTCATATACGTAGCCATGAATTGTAATTATATTATGTAATAGACAACACATCATATCAACATAGAGGTGTGTGGAAGAAAGTTACTAGGTACGAGCTACTGTAGTATGTAGACGTTTTCGACACGCATAATAACACTCAATTTTAGGAGAAAGTAGAAAAAATCTTCCGATGATTTTAGCAACTGTTCTCAAAATAATCTTATGTTCCTTAGTTATCAAATACAACATCAGTTTTTTATTTTTAATAGATTTTAAATAGGTTTGAGCGTTCTCCTTTGATTACATTTTGATTTGGTTTCAACATCGAACGGTGTATAGTGTAGGTATATTTTACTTGTATGCATTTAGATGACAAAAGATCTTTGTTACGCCTGAGTGACGGTCAATTGTGAGCATCGGAACGCTCCCACATAAATTTGCCATTGCGGGTGCCGCCCTCTACAAATTTAATAGTTCAAATAATGTACATTGCGAAAGACTGCCGAGGTTGTTTACTTTGAAAAGGTATACATAGTTATATTTTTTTACGTAAAAATTATTAAATAGTACATTTGCAAGTTTAACGGTGCGTGTATAAAAAAAAAATATTTGTACACGTCGAATGGTTCAGTTTGGTATTGTAAATTATTTCGACCCTTCGTTTCTTCGAACGGTACTACAGTAAAGAATAGTTTTGCTAATTTTATCGAATGAAGACACAAAAAACTAATGCAAGTAATTTTTTCATAACTCATTAAAGGTAAATAAGTACGTAACTATCGTACTTACTTATGTATTTTAAATTAAGTTGAGAAAACAAATCAAGTTTCTCTTTGAATGTTACGAAATAATATCTAAGTAGATGCTTTAAAATTTAACGGTGCAATCGTAAAATAGGCAACATAGATCCATGAGTGCATAGCATATAATTAGAGAGGATCATCAGCTCGTATTAGGTAAGCAATTACCTGGCAAGGTGAGCCACCATTTACTGCGACGATAAACACGCGTTAAAGAAAAGATGTTTCGAGAGATTTGACCATCACTCGGTATAATTATATGTTGCATGTAGTATGAACCGAGTGGGCTTAAAGCTCTAACTAACAACTACTTCGTGCATTTGTGACACGATTTATTGTTTCAAAGTCAAAATGTTAGTAAAATATTGCCTATTTTGTATATTGTGACCCGATTTTGTAGCTGTTAGGATACTAATGATCATGAATTTATATTAAATATGTACACTCAAAATCTATTCTAGATCTTTTGGTGTTCTATTTTACAAAAAAAGTTCAAGATAACAATTAAATAATCAAGACCAGCCGGTTAAATGGCGGTAAACCGCGCGGCCTGTAGCTGCCTGAAAAACGTTTCAACTTGACGACCAAGATCACTTTGACAAAGGATTTACGACAAAGAACAAAATAACATCTAGTGACAGTTTAAATTTCAGGCATCCGCACCTCATGTTAGTTATAATAAACATTCGAGACCCAGTTGCATATACTCGTATAAATAGTACTATGTTTATTTAATTCACAAGCAGGTTATTAAATTGAAAATATTTTCATTATTAACCTTTTCATCTTATGTTTGTACAATAGAAAGTAAGCGATGGTGGTTACGTAAGTGAGCGTCTTTAGGTATAATGCAGATACGTACTGTTGGCGCAACTTCTAGGGTCAGGCAGGGCAAGACGGCGCTGCGCATCCGCCACGCATAGCGCGGCCAGCAGCGCGGCCGCCGCCAAAAACACGTGCCGGCTCATCTATACAACAGAAACAGCATGCTACAATACAAATACATAAGTACCAGAACTATGAAACAACTGCCGATGCGGCAACGGTACCTTACACATATGACTCTGTAGAGAAGGCATTTAATCACACTTGTAAATATTTTAAGCACTATTGAAATGCAGCATACATTAGTAGAAGGTACTTGTCAACATTAATAACTAAAGAAGTGAGAGCTTGTGCTCTGGCTAGTGACTACTTTGTCATATTACTATCTAAAGATACACTAACTGGTTTAAAAATCTATAGAATTACAGATGTCTTGGTATACTTGAAAACTAATGCAATTGGTTGATTTTATTCGTATTATTTCTGCCCCGACGAGAATTCTTGACGAACACATTACCCTATTAAGCAAAGTGCTTCAGGTGCAGGAATTGAAATCATATTGGTCGTATTTCGCTGACTTAATTTGCCAGTTGCCGGTGTAACGAAAGTGGTTAATGGGCACCCAAATCCATGTATGAGTTCGCTTTCTTTATTTATGCATACTAAGACGTCTGAGGACAATCGATACGTGAGGTGAATTTATTTTGTTGTATTTGTGAAAGCAAAACTCGCCTCGCTGACCTCCTTGCTGCATGTTTAAGCGTTTGCGTGAAAAGGTGCTGAGCGCGAGAAATCGTTGATTTGGGACGCATTTTATGGTTCGGATACAACATGGCCCGTCACTCCATGGTGCCGGATGATGATCAGATCGTTCCGTTTCATTTAAAAATTTCCTATAACATTTTTCTAGCTCATATTATAATCGGTATATAATATTATAATCGGTACGATGTTTTCGGAATTTTGTTGGCACCAATATATGTATATGCGTATTACATATTGGTTACATGAAAAATAAAAGGAGTTTAAAATTAGAGTTAACTGAAAACTTAATTAATAATTAATATACTATAATATACTATTAATAAACTATTAATAAACTTATACTATATACTATTAATAAACTTAATTAATATAAAAATATTGATGCACGAAACTTTAACTAATAATTTCTTATATCGTATTGTTATTAAACTTTATTTAGTAGTAAAAAAACTCACGCACGTTTCACATATTATTTTATAATTGAGCACTGTTTTGAATAGCGACCTAGATTTGGCAAGAGAAACACTCGAGTACCTCTGTATTGTATGTGGAGGTGAGGATGATGCGTTTGCGAGAAAATCGGTGCGTGTGAGTCGGGTACGGGTACACAAGGAGCGTGTGATGTGCGCGGCGGTGTCAGAGGAACTGGCGCAGCCGCTGCCGTCCTCTCTAATTAAGCCTCCGACGTTCATTCACTTTCACTTCCAATACGAGAGAAGATCCGCGCGTTGCACCCCGCTTCAACACAGCGAGTACTTAGACGTTGCAAGCTAAGGCCTTCTGGAGGTCGCATCCGGATGTAAACATGAATTTACATAACAGAGAGCAAGGTGGCTGTCAGCTAGGTAACATTTAGGGTCATTATTATTGGAAGGTAATGTAGAATGTATAACACAAACTTGAATATAATATCTTCTGAGAAACGGATTATTTATTTTTTTCCGACTTATAGAAGTTTAATTTTTTTCTAAACGTTTTTCCATTATTTTTTCGGATTTCATTCCGATTATCGGCGTCTTCTGAACTACAAAACAGTTAGCGTGACCTTGAGCAAAGAATGACTCCTGACGTGATGA
Source organism: Myscelus amystis hages (assembly GCA_018244895.1). NCBI lineage: Eukaryota > Metazoa > Arthropoda > Insecta > Lepidoptera > Hesperiidae > Myscelus > Myscelus amystis. The sequence goes on from DWQT01001265.1 coordinate 10,697, forward strand.
AATAACAAATTAGATCGATTGAGTACAACGTGCATCAAGATTTGTATTCAACTATGCGAGTGATTTGCCATTTTTTTAAATAAACGCTTAGCCAGTCACTCTGGCTTCTTATTCAGTGTCAGTTAGTCGTTATGGTAATAAATGAACTATTGCAAGAAAAACAACTAGTCAGCTATGATTAAAATCTTATTTTAATTTTTAAGCCGTTATGTCATAGTTTTCGGAAGACAATACATTCCAAGTAATGTACATTTTGCAATGTAACACCGCATATTATTAGACCGTTATAGATTAAGTTTAAGTTAGCTGAAACCCTTTCCTAAGCTGGCAAATTGACACATAATTTGCATAATTGAGCACATGTCTGGCACACCCAATAAACAGATCAAAGAATTCTATGAATTCCGAACAAGAGTACAAAACCAACCGCATTCTAGCGTGATAGAAATGCTATTAATCAGAGAATTGAATTTCTTTTCATTTTAATTAATTTAATTTCTTTTAATTTTTTATTTACATTTGTTTCATTGTCATTCTATAAAAGAAATTATACAAATATGTAAAGTGGAATTAAATAAAGAGAAAAGAAGAGACAAAAGATTTACTTTTATTACTCCTGTTGATATGTTGTATATGTTGATAGGTACTGGTCTTAAATTATATAATTTTTTTTTCTAAGTTACTAGCTTTTGCCCGCGGCTTCGCGCGCGTTAATTCATTACTATACATATTACTATATTTATTAATGGGTGTTATTATACATAGAAACCTTCCCCTTGACTCACTTTATCTATTTAAAAAAAACCGCATCACAATCCGTTGCGTAGTTTTAAAGATCTACGCATACATAGGGACAGGAAAAGAAAGCGACTTTGTTTTATATTATACTATGTAAAGATAAAAATGATTTTGGCAAATTTTATATTTTAATTAATATATATTTAACAACCAGTTTATTTATTTTTGTATTTAATTTATAAAATAAATTATCTTTGCATTACTGCAAGGACGTATTTACATACGGACAGGCAAATGCGAATCGAAGTAGACTACACTGTTAACCACTTGGTGATTAATTGGATGGATAGATTACACAAGTATTAGGCAAGAGGAAGGGTTTAAAAAAATATTTGGTATTTTTTTTCCATAAGAGGCAGTTTTAAATTGTGTGAAAACCCAATTAAACTGTAATGCGACCGCATCCAAGAGGATTCGCGTTCGTTCATGCGCGTCGCCCTCTGATTGGTCTCCTCTATGTACGACTACTCCACTTAGTACAGGTCGGCGAGTAACAACCGCCAGCCATAACATCGCTTACAAGAGGGTGACATCACGTGGAGGCAAATAGACCCCCTGAGACTACAGCATTAAGAGCCGTCTTATACGGGCCTCGGATATCCGCATCCCCCGTCTATTTCTGTGGTAATTTTTTTGTGTCTTCTCCAAGTCTGTTCTAAGATTCTATTTACGAAATTGGAATATAATGTAATTTAAATAAACAATCATCCAGTTATATGGTGTGGTTTGTATTTGCACATACGTTAGCTGAATGTTCAAAGATAATAATGCTAGGTTCATAGGTGAGTGAAAGTAAAACTTTACTCACGATTGAAAAAATTTTCGCTAACGACTACAGCGCTTCAAATTGGTTATAAGGATTAGATAATCGTCATAGCGTTAACTTCACATAACCAGTTTTAGGAATTACGAATACAAAATAATTACCGAACGCAGAATGTTATTAATTCCTTATTTAAAATACAAGTCATAAAGTCAGAAGTTAATAAGTAGCAATATACTATTAAATAGAACCACTGTCAATCCGCAATTTAAAAAAAAATATATCTCATGAATTCAAAACAAGGTCTCTTCAGTTGCCAACTTTGCTGCAACACTTTAGACTGATACCTTCTGAATCTACATATGTAATAATTAGGCTTGTTTAAATTTCTTATTTCTCACTAAAGATCACAGAATTAACATTCATAAAGAAATTACAATACAATACAATGCGATATAAAAAAGAGAGTACAATTTAAAACAATGTTATTTGTTGTACACATCACTACAAAACAAAAAAGAAAAGGACATCACTCTTAAATCTATTAGTTTTTGCCATTGACCATTCGCTCTTCTGGCAACACTCCTAACTTACTGTTCTAGGACTAAGAAATATAAAAATTATTAAAATATACAATCTATTACAAAATTTACGTAAGGCCTTAATTTCTCGTAATAAAGAAAACTATGATTACCCGATACCAAAAAAAAACGTAAGTTTTAGCGGGCGATCTGATCTAATACTACTTCTACGAAAACCTGTTAATTCCCAAAAATCAGTAAAATTAAATTTACATAGTAATCTAATTTCTTATCCAGTGATGTTAATACCATTTAACTTATCTACAATCTATCAATTAGCTTTTTTAATGAACTTGTGACCGAAAAATCTGTTCGATTCTGATTTACCTTTAGTTAGATTTATTTACACAAGTCAATGATGCATAATGCTTCGGTTAACTTAAGTGTCTACAGTTGAATTAAAGTTGTATTTTTCGTTATAAAGAAATTAAATAAATGCCTTGTGAAAAAACCTTCGAACGCAGTTAGGTTACTGATAACGGTGAGCTTTAAGTTAAGAGGACAACATATTTGTATAATCATTTTATTCTTTATTATTCGGAATTGAAACAAATGAACTACACGCTCTTATAGAAAGTTCTAACGTTAAAAAAAAGCATGAACAGCTTTGGTTAAAGTAATTTGTCTAATCGTTACAAGTTTCTGTTAGTATAGCATAGCATAGCCATTAGCATAGCATTATTATTAAAAAGATCTTTCTCTTCGCGTTATCGCACTTTGAGCTGCTGATTTTGCTGTGGATAAATAAAATAAAGTAAACCACAAACATAAGGAACATGATATTTTTGTAATAATATTCTAGAGTGCGTAGTCCTGTTAGATAAAATACGTCTTTGTGTCTATGAACTGGCAATGAATATTCAATATAAAATTTACCGTCTGTGGCATAAGTCGTAAAGTCATTTCTTTCTTTTCATAATTTCATTGGTTTCAAAGAATCCTTTTACCCTTATCTAACTTACAGTAAAAATGGCTGATAATAAGTTATATGAAATATTAGGTGTGTCTAGAAGTGCTAGTGATTCGGAAATCAAAAGGGTAAGCAGGAAAAAAAACTTATAGCAATCAACTTATGAACAATGCGTGGTTGTTTCAGTGTAGTCTATGCATTAAAGTGGGGTTATTTAACAATGCTAATAGCAAATTGTATTTAACTTATTTCAGAGCTATCACAAATTGGCTAAAGAGTTTCATCCAGACAAAAATCCTGCGGCTGGTGATAGGTTCAAGGAAATAAGTTACGCATATGAAGTACTATCGGACCCAAAGAAAAGACAAATGTATGACAAATTTGGCATCAAAGGTTTGCAAGAGGGAGGACAGGGTGGAGGTCCGCCTGAAGACTTATTAAGTCAGTTCATTGGCGGATTCTTTGGAATGGGTGGTGGCGGTGGTGGCAGAGGTCGCGGCCGCGGCCGCGGAGAAGATGCCGTACATCCGCTGAAGGTGACTTTGGAAGCTATGTATATGGGTAAAACTGCCAAACTACAACTAAGCAAAAACGTAGTTTGTGGTCCTTGCAAAGGAGTTGGTGGGAAGCCTGGTTCAGTTATATCCTGCAGGGATTGTCACGGTCAAGGTGTGAAAATATCTTATCAACAGCTAGGCCAGAATATGACGCGTCAGTTTCAAAGTCGTTGTGCCGCTTGTCAAGGTCTCGGTGAGACTATTAGTGAGAAGGATAGATGTCCTAAGTGTAAGGGTAAGAAAGTTGTAACTGAGGCTAAAATATTAGAAGTACATGTTGAAAAAGGCATGCGTGACAACCAAAAGATTGTCTTTAGGGATGAAGGTGATCAATTGCCAGACAAGGTGCCTGGTGATGTAATTATTGTTCTTCAGCAGAAACCTCATGAGCTGTTTCAGAGAATTGGTGATGACCTTGTGATAAAGCATGATTTAACTCTAACAGAAGCTTTATGTGGCTTTGAATTTGTTGTTAAACATTTGGATGGACGTGATTTGCTAATCAGACAAAATCCAGGTGAAGTGATTAAACCTGGAGACCTAAAAGGAGTTCAAGGCGAGGGAATGCCTTTGTACAAAAATCCTTTTGAAAAGGGGAATCTGTATGTGAAATTTAATATAATATTCCCCGAAAACAACTATGCTACTGAGGAACAGATGAAGCAAATTGAAAGCATATTGCCTCCACGGCCCGCTTTTGTGATGCCAACCGGTGATGATGTTGAGGAAGTGAATTTCGTGGAGTACACAGCTAGTGAGCGGGGTCGCGGCCGTGAAGAGGCCTACGCCAGTGACGATGAAGATCAAATGCATGGTGGCCCAGGAGTTCAATGTGCTCATCAGTAGATCAATTGCTATCATATTTATGAATGACTCAGACCTCACATTATGTAATTTCGTCTTAAAATTGCTAATCTAGAATCATACACATGTCTGAAAGCTAGGCCCTTGTAGTTTTTCAAGTGTTTAATTTTAACTACTTATTATTCAAATTTTTTTATTGACTATTACTATGTGCATGTCATTGTATGGAGGATTGCATACAATTGTAGAAATTCTGTGCTTCTACTTGTAAAACAAAGACTGCCCTGAGGTACAATTGGAGTTACATTTGTAGACTTTGTTTCATTTCATTTAATTTGATTTGCTGTTTTCATTATAATTACTTTGGAGATTATATGGGGTTCTATGGCATAGAGTAATATTATCCTAATTAGTGTTTCAAATTCGAAACAAATCCTCACTTGTGTTCATGACACATAAGAACTTCAGGGTGCTCAAAGATTAGAGGAAATATCAAGGTTATACATAATTCATTCCATTATGTCAGATGTAGATTTGAATTTATATTTATAACTACTCTATTGTTTTATTGGTGGTTTGTAGAATACCTACGTTTTTGAATGGATATAAGGCATGGTAGGTTATGGATTTATGACTGTATGTAAAATTGTTCCTGGGAACAGTAAATTAAAACAATGTGCTTTTGTAAATGTAAGATTATTTTATTTAGTTTATATTTATACTTATATGTAAAATCGACACTATGTAAACCAACAAAGTAGTAGTAATTAAATCTCCTCACATAACAGTTATTATTTTGCATCCCATACCTCATAGTTGGCCTTGATAATGACATGACATTTCTAACCGTACTGTGCTGGGTATTTGTACTGGTTATTGATGTTAATCATTTTATTTCCAGAAGACGTGTTAAATTACAACATGGTCAATGAATTACATTGTTAAACATAATAATTATGGAATAAATAATGGAAATTATAATGTTTTGGTATCAGGAAGCGACCGTATTGATTCACAAAACTTATCAAAATCTTTCCTACTTCTGCAAAGAACATTTAAATTAATGTCTTTTAAACCTAATTTTCGTAATCTATCTAATCTCACTGTGACAGTCTTTTGTGAAGCAGATATAACTCGAGGTCTTTTTGCTATGTCTTCAACTTTAAAACCTTCTTCTATTAAAAAATCCAGGAATTTTTTTACCTAAAAGACAAAAGAGCTTTTTACAACAGTCAGGGCACATTTCATTTCCATACATGATAGTTTAAAATCACATGGAAAAAATATATACACTTGTTGCATATAAATATCACATATATTTACATGTATTTACTAATAAATCACCTTTGGTGCCCTTATTCTTTTCAATGCTGGTATAGTATTATATAATTCCTCAATAGCTTCAGGTGTAGTATTAAGGCGTTTAGCTAGATAATTCTTAGTTGATTTTATGTCGCCAAGAATACTTTTTGTTTCCTGTGAGATACTGATAGACCTTAAAATATAAATTGATGCCTATTACGATGTTTTATAAATATCAACAATAAATTTTTTGTGCATTATAAGTGTTTTAACTACCTTTCCAATACGTCTTCTGAACATCTTACCATCCATGGATATAAATTATCTACACCTGTATTTTGGACTCTAAGAAGCCGCTCCATAATTGTTTTGTGATGATACTTAAGCACCCATAAATCTCTCAAAATACGATCTTCAGACACACCCATCTCTGAAAAAAATTCAATAATTTCATAGTACTGTCCTTCATTTAAACTACTACTCTTGCATATATGTGCTAATATACACTTAATTAATAAATTGCCATGAAAATTGATTATCATAGGCATTTGAGGTCAGAAAATACTTTGCGTTATGTATTTTTTTATTATATGGAGCCCTGTAGATCTCAAATTTCTATGAAAATCCTTTAAAATATGAAAATGTGAATGATATAAAAGTTTTATGTTTAATTATTCTTTAAAACTAAATAAATAACATGCCACCCGGGCGAAACCGAATTCAATAGTAGCATGATTATACATAATAGTGAAAGGTCACTCACTCACACACTCGTCATGAAATCTCAGAAACTACAAGTGCAAGGAGTTTCAAATTTTGCATGCGGGATCTTTTAAGGACATAAGTGCTCACTAAGACAGGATTTTATGAAATTCAACCCCTAAGGGGGTGAAATGGGAAGGTGAAGTTTGTATGGAAATTTTTCAATTCTAGACTTGGACGAATGAAAATAGGTATATATGTTCTCGATTATAATTAAAAATGATCTGTGTTAGTAAAATATAATTTGCGTTAAACAGCCTAGTAGTAATGCATATCTTCATAACCACACGGACGAAGTTGCGGGCAACAGCTAGTTAATGTATATAATAAGAATGA
>DWQT01001266.1:0-17507 GCA_018244895.1 Myscelus amystis hages
TTGTGTAATAATCGTAACAATTCATTTTTTTCCCTAACCCTTTTTATGGTGTCAATTTTGCAAAGTTCAAATTTGTGGTAATTCAAAAAATGTCTGTACGAGTAACATCTTGTAACAATAAAAATGTTCCAGAACACTGAATGTAATGATTGTTCAAGTTAATATATTATATCAACTTTTATTTAAATTAATCCTTACATGTAGGCACTAGAAATCACTCATAGTAACAACAACATTTTAATAATTATCCATCTCACATGGAAAATTCTAAGGTCGCGCTATTTCCTCGATAACAATGGAGGTGACCCGTGCAGCCCAGACGTCAGATTTTATCAGCCCAAGGAGCAAGCTACTGAACACATGAAGTAATATTTTATTATGTGCTGATAATCACGCCACATAACATTTAACCTTATTCTTGACATTGTTTCTCCTGGAATGCATCGAACATCACAGCGTCTGATTTTAAAACAGAATATTTACATTACCAACATTTGTGATTGCATAAAAAAAATTTGAACGTAACCTTAAAACATATTTCGGAACGTATCCGTAATTTAAAAATGGAGTTCATTGCTAATTCGTTTGCTCGCGAAATACGTTTAGAATTAGAAAAATAAATTAGAATAGAATAGAACATTTGAAAACGAATATATTTTTTATTGATTTTAACTTAATGTTTACTGTATTGTTATTTAAATATGTGAAAGTGGTCTGTAAACCTCGTAATCATATTTGATATGATGTTAAGCAATTCATGTATTCAATAGTTACGTAGTTTCCGCTGGCCAGTCGCATTGCAACTGCCAATCCCTTGTACAAACATCGCAGCCTCTCCAACAGTTCCGTTTCACCTCACAATCTTAAGTGCACACTCACCTCGCTAGCCACTACCTGGGACTATTTCTGCACGACCAAATATTTACATGAACCTCACTATAAATTATTTGTAAGGAATATTCTTAATTACTGTTTACAGGTTGTATGGTTGGATGAAACCAGCCATTTGCAACTTTTAGCTAGATAATTTCTTTAGCGGAAATGTATAACCTAGTTTCACGCTTTTTATCGAGGACAGCGGTAGTTCAGACCTTACCAGGATGTTCAGACATTACTGGCGCTCAATCGTACCATCCACTCTCTCTTTTTGGCGCTGAGGGACTTAAGTTATGAATAATATTAGATTTTCGTAGTATCGATATACCTACTAGGTATCAATTTAACCATTTTACGATTTTTTAATAAATCACCATGATTTCATACTGACTTCTAGTTGCATTTTATATGAGAACGGTTCAAACAAAATATAGCAAGAAATAAATTAAATCTTTGCGAGTACTTATAGCATGTCATGAAGCCGTACACTTTGTTGTCGATGAATTGATTTGATAAAACTATTAATGCCTGTGTATGATTAAGGAATTTAAAATTGCCTTATGCCTTTGCATATCCTTTTAAAAGTTTAATTTGTTAACAATCTAATCATTGAGATATAACAATCAAATAGTAGCAGTGCGATATTTAAAATGACTATACTTAAACTGTATAATGCAAGAAACACTTTATCACTACGATCTGACACAACGATTGTTTAAGATCTTATCTTCAAGGATCCGATAACCGTACGCAACGGTTTTACTTGGCGAGACTTTCTTGTTAATAAGTTACAGCGTAAAAGACCCTGCCGGTATCCTAGACATTTTAAAACTTAAATTTTAAACTTAAATACGATCTCCACAAGGTGCATTTTATTTCTGGACTTAGTAATACTGAACTCACTGCGCACATCGGTCACAGGTTGCATCGTTTCGCAACCGGCAAATATTTTGTAAGTACAAAAAATGTTCATACTTATTTTATTTATAGACCTCCGGCCCAGTTGCGTTATAATATCATCAAAGGTCGGCAGTAAGTCATAGAGTTTGAGCTATGGGCGGACACGTTTAAGATGATCGTTCGGACGAGCATGCGTAAATAATTACATGTCTGCTTCTTTGACCGCGTTATGGATTTTGCGGTGTAGCAACGGGGACAGAATGAGTTATGTTTGAAGTTATTAAAAAAATTAAAATTCAATAACATCGTTTCCTACCGTTAGCAGTAATACCGTTTACCGATCTGAGAGTATATCTTAAAGTGAACAGTCTTTCAATAATAAAGAATATGATTTTTGAACTTAAACTCTTAAAGAATACCGTGCCTAATAGCGTAGTGCAAGTGATACAATTCTTTCTTGTTCATCTATCTACATACAATTGCAAGGTATACCTACAAAAGGAGACTTAGGAGACATAGGAGATCTTATCGTTAATATGCGCAGTCTTAATAAAATCAATGGACCTATATTAGAACTTCATTAATTCTAATATATCTGATGGTACTCAGATGTTTAAATGAAGCAGGTAGTTACTTAGCGTGCTTGGTGCACCGAGAGTAGCAATCTCGTTATGTATTACGTAAATTAACAGGTATGTTGAGCATCTTAGACGGAATCGCTGGCCGGTGAATACCGGACTGGTCGCTTCACGTTTCGCCTAAGTATAGGTCAGTTAATAGGTACTATGTATTTCTTAACCGCATCGCTGATCAATGTGCCAGCCGGCATCCAATCTCTAACAAGCGCCACTGCACCGACCGTCCTTAAATATCAACAAGCTTTCGCTCGTAACTCGATCAGCTGGTATCTTCACATGTCAGTGTACTTCGGTGTATCAATGTCTTTCTCTCTCTTCGTACTGTAAATAACCATGTGGTAATGGGCATAATTTTAATTGACGTCAATTTTTCACGCATGTCGTATTAATTGATTTCGAAAGGCGACATCTCTTTTGTGGTGCCTTCTGATATGCATGCATTGTTGTATAATATATGGTGGTTTATAATACCTTTTAATCCCCGTAAGCGCGACGAATCGGATGCAGGGTACACTTGTGGCAGTTGTTACACAAGCTGACCTTATTTTAGTAATCCCAGTCATCTATCAAGCTTTAAATACACCAGACGACAAAAACTCTCCCGCCGCATGTTTATATGTAAATAGTGTGATCGAATACATTAACATTGAAAATATAGCACGTTGCTCATTACACGTGCCTCTTGTAACGCAGAAATGACTTTAACCCTAAATAATAAACAGAAGTAACATTAGAAATATTGATAGGTGCCTTGCTAAGGTGTTTTCTTAACTCAACAATTCGTAAAAAAATAATTGAACTGTCGTTTATATTTCAATAGCTTGGAATGAATTAATGATTTTTATTGTGGGTTCATTTCTGAACATTATAATATATGTAACAGATCTACACATATTATGACAGGCGCACAAATAGCTAGTGTACCCGAAGAAATACATAAGAATATTACATATTGACCCAATTATATGGATCGTGGTTGCGGTGACGGTCCATGTAAATTACAAAACAACAAAGATTACTATGTGATAGTGCCATTAGTGTGTATCGTGGCATAATACCAACACTAATAAAACAATCCAACGCGGAATAGACATAATTACGCTCTATTAATACTTCTGAAAAGTTACTAAACCCGATCGCTAGCCTACCGTGGACGTCGGTTCCCTTCGTTATAAACGAATAATATGAGTCCTAATTATACTATGTGCATGTTATTACATCCTCTTCCTTTATATTAAATGTTTGATTCTATAATTTCAAATGTGTTTTTCGTTTTCAAAACCTACCAAACGTTTGCGCCTAGCAAATGTAAACTGTACCTAATATCGTTTGGATCAAAAGTTTTTGTAGATCTTAGTTCGCTTAGTTATTTTAAAATGAGTGTACGTGTTGGTGTTTATAGAAAAGAACATAGAAAAATACATAAGAAATATATTGTAAGGGTTATTGTTATAGAAATTGTAGTGAGAAAACTTCTATTCTGCTAGTTAGTTCGTTAAAAGATTTGAATTGAAATTTTTTCTTATCTAAATAATTAATTTTCGTTAAGTATTTAAAGCCAAATGAAGGTCAACGCTTTGTATGTAACAAACACTTGAAACTTTTACATTGTGTACGTAATAATATATGAAGAGTTTGAACTTTGATCATCACAAAATAATTAATTAATCTTACAACACGTTGGCACGAAAAGTTACCATATCTTTTTTTAATAAAAATGGAGAAAAAAAATACCAAATATTTAATTAAAATACCATTCACACTTCGATATAAACAAAGCTAAGATTTGATTACATAGATTTAATTCCATTCTCAAGCTATGAATCTAAGACGTTACTTAATTTCTTAGGTTAAGTAATTTCTATACGATTACCTACAAACGTGTTTAAGTAACAAAAGAATTTTATTGCAAGTCTCGTTAAATGGTCGATGGTCGTCGTATCTTAAATTAAAGATTTGTGCAATACATAATAAAAAATGCAACTGTCTCGTCATACTTCTTACGCAGGCTTATTTATATAGTCTAAGATGACAAGCGTCGGCGTTATAATGACAGCAGACAAATGTTATCATTTTTCAACGCCTGCTATCACCATTCCACTAAAAAAAGTTCTCATATAATAGGTAACTATTATATTACCTGTTTGTATTGATACCGAAATCAGTAACTTACGAGTAGAGACTGTTGTGGAAACAAAAATTCTAAATGTTTAAAGCTCGTGTTTTGAACAATAATATTCCCGGTGTAAATATTCTTATCTAATGTTATTATTATATTATATGGTAAATTAAATAACACTGCAGTTGTATTGTTGCTTGCATTAATGAACATATTTTACTTACTAAGAATGCTTGCAGATTCAAATTTCGAACGAATACTTTTTAAATCTTCATAGACTAGAGACTAGAGTAATCGAAAGTCGGCTATCACGGCGCACTACGTCTAAGCTTGGAAATGATGAAACGCAATGTTTATATAATATTCTCCGCTCATGATTAGCCCACGGCGACAAGCTGTGGAGTAATAGTTGGATTGGATGCGCAGGATCTATTTGATGTGCAGCAAAAAAATAATATAAATTGAATTTATAAGAAATAAATGTAAATAAACGGATGTTTCTAGTCTTGTATATATAAGAATAATTAATTATACCTAATTGTAAGTAATTATCATTACCTAATTGAACTGCGCCGGTCACGTATGAATTCGCAGACTTTTTCGCAGTTATCGTGTATTTTTCTTCTGTTATGCATATTGCTGTATATGGCAAATGTTTTCCTAGATTTGCTTTAGAATACAGTACGCTTAATTGCATGCCAATTAATTACGTGCATAAATTAAAGAGTGAACAGAAAATTTTCTAAGCAATTAAATATGCTATTCTTTTTTAATTAATGTGGGTTGTAATGTAAGTGCATTTTAATATCTTATCACTCAAATTACGGATAATTGGAATAATTGAATGAAGTCGAATTTCTGTGATGCACTTATCTCCTGAGGATATCCCACAATTAGAGTCATATAATAATTACAGGTATTTATCGACGAATTCAAGTGTTGGAAATCGTTTTACTAGGAAGTAGGTAATCATTATGTTGTAAAACAACAATGTAACGAATATGACTCTTATAGCTAGTGGAAGCCTGTTTTAAAAAAGGCACTAAACATCTTAATATCTTTGTATAACATGTTTTTTTTAAATACAAAATGTTCCTTTAAATTATTTCAACCCCAAAAATACTTCGTACCTATCCATAATGTATTACTTTCTCAATTACACTTAAAAAGAAATGGATCGCTGTGTAAGAAATGTTGATGGTTTGATATTGAAAACGATGACTACGTGAACAATATTAACTATGCAGAGCTAAACGTGATTACGTCATCGCACACGGAACAGTTTCATGACATTCTGTTCTTTCACTGCCTTAAAGTGGCACTGTTATATTAGCGTTGCCACACAAATAAAAGCAGAACCAAAATATTATATGACACATCGCATCATTATAGTCACAACACTAAATATTAGCCGACGAGTTTATCATACCATATTGACAATAGTGCCCACGCGCGCGGCCAACCTGCCTACATACAAATGCATGCAGATTCACGAATGAGATGCTTCATAATGTCTTATTAGTTTCGTATGGCGCTCGCACTTACATAAGATTCCTATTTATAAGCAACATTGAATAACCCAGTTACATTTTGTCTTCGACGTGTTTCCTTGACTGAGTTTTTGCAACACGATCGAAGATCTTCAATTTGTGGTGATATACATAATATGTGAGATTATATGAGACAAATAACTTTTTTATATCATATCTTTCTGTGAAATTCAAATCCGTGTCCCCAGGTCTAAACAACTTTATATTTTGACAAAACAGCGTTAGGTTATCTAGAAACTGAGCTTATTTCTCTTGACATATGTAGTAAATGTATCACCTGGTATCTTGGCACGTTTGACTCTGAGATCGCACGATAAAGTTCATTGGCTCCCTACGTCTAAACAAAACTGTTAGGTTATATTTACTGAAGGTAGATATGTCGGTACGGGTACTAAATCACAACTTTGATACGACACGCATACAATGTCAATGTACAGAGCGCTATGCCTAAGTTCATTAACCTATGTTCTGCTAAGCATCTTCAATGTATTTATAGAAATAAAAAGCAAACGATGTTTTAATGAAGTATATTAAAAGATACAGGAAAAATATTAGAAAATACTGGTATATTTATAATATAAGGAATAAAATAAGATAATGCTTATGTTATTAAGATAATCAAGATCATTGTACATTGATGTTCAATTAGGAAACGACGGCATTGGCTCGTACACAATCTGATGACCGAAAATTGATAAAGACGACCTTTCTACTTTGGGAACTAAGTCCACGATTTCATTACGGCGATGGCCCCGCGAGCACTCTCGTCCCGCTCGCATGTAACTCGCCCCCAATGGCGTAGACCTAACAATATCGCGTCTATTATGATGTCCGACATTATACAAAATGTATTAACGAATCGAAGATGTTATCTTCGTCCGTTGTGTAAAGTTACGGTGTTTCGGTGAGCGTTACGTGATTCGGGACACGAGCTCATCAATTATACTTGCTATTATTACACGAACTCCTGCGGCCGAATACGTGAAGAGCGATGAGTTATCGTGGTATGAATGTGTATATCGATATATCGCTATGACACACGCGTCAGAATACGTTAGCACCTTTGATAATCTTGATTTTTACATTAATTGCGTTGTTACTACATACGTAGGTATATATCCACGTATGTATAAAATACACATAAATGTATAGAACAATTTAAATCTATCTGCCTTATAATTTCAATGAAACGCAAACAGCAGAAAATGGAATTCATATAGGTATTTATCACAACTGTTTATAATTCAATACTAGTCGCCGTAGTAAAGAGGAAGGTAGAGTAATATTATTGGGTGTACCGGTATACCTTGCATAAAGTCAAAAGTATAAAGCTTTTGTTTAAAGTTACGATAAAATATCATGATTGTTGAAAACACAAATGATTGAGTGTTGAAAAGCAGCCATTCAATACGTATTCAAGTAATGTCTGGCCACACCTCGCCCAGCTGGATCGTGGAGAGTTCGCACAATTACTAAATAACTCGACGATATCGACACTAATAGTGTCGTCAATTGCACCAGCCTCACCTTATAACCTTATGCTGTTACCCAAAGGCAATGAGGAATCGTTGGTCGAGAACTTTAACATCGCCGTGGGTTGCATTTAAGCTACAAGTAATAATAATGCTTATATGAATTCAGACAAGGTCCATATTAGATAGTAAGTAAAATACGTTAAACCAAAAACACAATATCTCCAAATGTCAGACGAATTAAAAAAAACACATGGTTATACATATGTATTTGTGGCAGTGTTTAAAAACGTGCATCAACAGATTTTAGTAGCCAATCCTGCACTGGAGCTATTCATTTTATTTACAATGACGCTTACGAGGCCATTGTATAATGAGATGACTATTTATCACGCGTAATTAAATACTATTAGTTACCCGTGTACAAAAAGACAGGCCCAACACTGTGGTTTTAAGACTGCAAGTTTACTCGTACCTTTGGTTATTGCGCTTGTTGCTGTTTTATCTTTAAATTTGGTTGTTTGGTTACTTTAATTTTACTGTCGATGAAATATGTCGACAACAATTTAAGGAAGTTCAAGTGTTTAAAGAATGGCCGCATATCTCTACTAACAGTTTTCTAGATTGAGGAAAGAATTATTATATCCACTAATTTTAGCGTCAGTTTGTGTAGTTTGTATGACTGTCAAAAACAGACTAATAATATTATTAATCATTTTATTGCTTAAATGTTATACCTTCGCTTCCGTGTTTACGTGCATACTACGCTTAGCAAGTTCTACGCACAAATAGTGAGTATAGAATTATAATTTACGCATTTCAGTATGCCAGGGGATACACAGTTGAGTGGGGCACAGTTATCAGCGCGATAACCCCGAAGAGGAGGCCGAGTCTCGCCCGCGCCGGAGCCCCAAAGGTCCTTGCTATCAATTACTTTTAAAACATCGAATCGAGCAGCAAGTTTATATCAACGAATAATTTTGTTTACTTTCGTATAATTATACGTATATTATAAATATTATTGGATAATTATTACTCTTATTATTATTACTCTACGATAATTATTAGCTGTATCTTGTAGGTACGAGTAAATAATCAATTTTAATAATATAGTAAGGGAGCAAATTAGGTACACATGTATGTACATATAAGAGATATATTTGAGGGTATGTGGGTCAGTATTCAACTACGTAATGCATGAGGTTATCATGCACTTGTATAATAAAGTTTCCGTAACACAAAAACGTAATTCGTCCATAAAATATAATATATTTACCGACATGCATTCTATCTTTAATTAGTAGCGGTATGTGCATAAAAAGCAACAGGGCAAATTGAGTTATCAGGATCTAACATTACATTCCTATTAATGGCTTATGCAGGAAACCTAACTGGTTTATCGTTCGTCAATAACAAGTCGCCTGTACTGTCTATTGCAAAAACTGCGGAAAATCACATGTAATTTTTCAGGTTTTCCGGTTAATCTACCCGTCATAGGTTTGTAGGGCTTTCATTCAACGCATTACGTTCTTATTGTAGATATGTAAATATGGTGCAATATTTCTGTTTCCTACATACATTGGCTAGATGGCACATTCCACCCGACCCTCCGTCGTAGCGTATTACAAACTTATAATTTCAATAATTACAAATTTAAATATAATTTTATGTCATATTAACATCATCATTGACAACATTGATATCAGAAATGAAAAACGACGGTACAATCTAATTGTGCTAATACAATCTCGAATGTTTACATAATCAGATACTCTCGAAAGTAAATCAATGTTTCGGTATACGTTTGAAATATGCTAGAAATTTAATTTTCCGTTGTTGGCGAAAAAGATAAATACAATAAGTCAGTTCAAATGACAGATAAAACCGTCTGCTGTATCTGGGGCGGAGATAAGGAACACGTGATACGGTCTGGGCTCGCGCACGGGCGGGTTCCAGCCGGTGTCGCATTAATCGAGAAGACATTCAACTAATTTCTAATGATCCAATGATGAATTCTAGCTGTGGCGGAAATTTAAAACATAAAACAGTCTAGTAGACCGTCATACATTAACAATGCGATATTTCTCATACATATCCACATTATACTTTTACATTGTATATTTTCTGATTGCAACCCTCAGCCGCGGTTTGTTCAGACAAGTTAATCTCGTACGAAATTGTGTTGTTTCATCCCGTGACGCTCATTTTTCTCATATTACTTGTAATGTGACTACGAGTTTCAATATTTGTTTAACAATTCACAAGTTTACCAAGAAATTATTTCCCTAGTCACACCGTATTTTTTTTATATCACGGCCGTGCGTCCAACGTATCCATTTTGACATCAAATTCACTTTATCACCAAATTTGTACGCCATAAAAGGCAAAATTTGGATTGAAGTAACAATTCTGTAAGATCTTTAAATGTAGCCATATTTCTGCTAATAAATGTCTATGTCTTTGTTTTATCATGAGATGCACTATAACGTATTAGTTTCTACAACCTCTATTTTTTTCTTAGTATTTAAATTTATAACACAATTGGTCGAATGGAACTCGAAAAATATTTTAAGCCAACGCATATAATGAATATGTCCTTGATCTACTGGCAGGACGCTTACGAATTGCGACATTCCTTTAGCACATTATACGTAACTAAGGTTACCAAGTTTGGAAAACCACAAATATTTTAAAACCCTGCATACCGTCATAAGCTGCTCTAGTAAAATCCAAGGAGCGCGAACGAAGTAAACATCATCTAAGGTGTTTTAAAACGTAAACGATAACTACTCTTATGAAAATTTTCAATTTTATGTAAGGTTTATTAAATCGCTTTAGCGTCGCGATTATAATTTTGCCTCCACTCCGAAGGTTAAGGTTTAGAAATTCTGGTGCGTATTTCTTTCTATACCGATATCTGCTTTTTGTAATGAAATATCACTCGTTATAACGGTGAAGAAAAATCGCCTGTAGTCTTAACCGGTCTTAATTTGAAAGTGTTAAAGACGTATCTCCGTCTTCAACACTGGATCGGCTAAGGGTTTCCTCAAATATCTCCGTAAGAATCACAACAATTAACATTGACACATAATTATAAGTGCCTCTACATAATACATACCTATGTCAAAAATAAACTGTTTGCTACGCAGTACAAATTACAATTCAATTGTTGTGCATTATCATATGGCGTACATAATTTTGTGCAAAGGGCATATGATTCTCATAAAATGACAGCCGCACGCGTCCAAACAAACGCAAATGTCAAGGTCACAACCGAACAAAGCATCTCTATGAAGCTTTTATAAGAAAAACACAAAGAATTGAGTGATTTCAAGTTTAATAGCTCTAATGATGGGCTGCACCATCGCTAATAGCAGAAAAAATAGTGAACAATTTTACACGGTAATTTACAAAGATTAGGTACGTCTTCTATATAAACAAAGCCTTAAATATCTAAGTTAAGTATCTAATATTATTAAAGCTAATGTTGAAGCCTTTGTTCACCGCGTCCTTTCGACTTCATAATATCTAGTTTAAATGCAAATGTAATCAGTGAATATTTGTAATTATAAGATTTTTGAAAATCGTTCATTTCTTATATTAATGGTTTCATTAATTGTACATTTGCGTTAAATTTTATTTTAATTATTTCTAAGCTTCACTACTTTCATAAGTGATTTGCATTTTATTTCAGACAGCATATTTCACGCAGCGAATGCTCTCAGCTCTATATTCAGTAATAAGTAGTCTTGAATACAACTCTCTAACATATACATTCAAAAGAATTTTTCATAAGCATAATTCTTTAAAATCATTGTATTTCCAAAAATTAAACTTAATGTGCAGAACACAAAAGCACGCCGAAACCACAAAAACTAACTCAGATTTGCTGATAGCATCAATGCGGAAGGGTACCATTGTTTAAACCAGTTGTATTACATTTAAGGAAGTTATAACATATTATTATAAGTCATCGGTTTTATATGTTCGTAGAACATTTACATTTCTGTCCACATTAAAGTTGTCGCAGAGATGCAGTCGTGACGGGATCAGCCTTGTATCGTTATCCAGGCTAACTAATTAGAATACAATGGACGATAATATACCTGACAGACGATTAATATGCATATTTTATGCCTCAAATACAATAAGTTCATTAATACTATTAGGTGGCATATTTTGGATACTTTTGTGATTAGTAAGTGGATAAAATCTCAATTTCATACTACAGGTTTGTTATCGTCCCACCATGTTTGTAATTACAAAAGGCATATAGCAAATAAAAAAAACTTTTAAGCGTTCGTCATACGTTACTAAAATGTACCCACTAGCGCCCCCGCCTCGAGCCACCTACACCCCGGGACAGCGATCAACAACACCCTTGACATAATTCTCGTACGTTAGCTCGAGCTCCATTACTCCGCTATAAAAAGTGAATCAAAAACAGAAATATCTTTTCGCAAGACTAATCGTACAATGTAATAAGACTCGACTCGTTTTGTATTCTCATAATGTTAAAAACTTGTATAATTAATCGCGATTACAGTATTTTGTTTGGTTCAAAAAGTGTGTACCTACTCGTACTGACGGAACAGAATTCATGTACGTACACGTTTCCTGTAAATGTGAATATATACTACATTTATTTCATTATTTTGCACAGTTTAACTTAGGTTGTAAATAAAGTAAATAACTCAAAAAACTACAATTTTGTTTTCGTATAATAAATAATAATAAAACCAAATCAATAGTCTATTAAAATTTGACACAGCATAGATAAAATAAACTTTGCGAATCATTCGTCTAACGGCCACTTTGTTCGCTAAATCTCGCCCTGTCAACAATACATTGATAAATTGTACAGCAATTAAAACATATCTGCCGGAATTGCATAGGTTGTAAATGTATAGACTAGTCATGGAATTCAGCCTGTCTTGCGTATGATTTATTACGGCAGATTAGCGTTCGAACGGTAATCATTATTAATCAATTTTGGTTTTACCTAGTGAATAAACGGATTATACAAGAATTGACGCGCATCCGAAGCCTTGACACGCTGCAACAACTGTGACGTCCTACCCGCAGGTACCCATCTCACATCACAACCGGATACCATCCAGACGACTACGTTTTTACCGACTGGAATTATATTACCAGTTTTGTTTATTAATAACTGTATTATTTTTATGATCAAAAGACTCTATAACAGTATTACAATAATATTCAACATGGACATAAACGTTTTGACACGTGTGGTACGATTCAATGGTTGCATTAAGTATTCGAGATGAGTTTTAGCGAATCGAAAACATTGTACTTATTTAAATTCACAATCGAGCACAGTTTGCCAAGAAGCTGGTTAAAACGACAAGATAACAGACACGCGAAAAGAATTGAGGCCAGATATATTTCCCAGCAATGGTCTCGAGTTTTGTTTCAGTAATAACAATGTGAGAAAGGAATTAATTGACTTTGTACACTGCTTATAATCGACATTTCTATGTATATGCTTGCAAATTTACCGGCTGTTGCATTTCTTATTTTTCTTGTGTTTGTAAAGCAAGAAGATAATTAATGTACGGCTAAAATTACTTAATTCTCGGAAACCGTTTCTTGCGATTAAATAGATAGCTTAGTAACAGTTAAAACGTTCGGTTTTTTTTATTGAAGTTAACTCTTGCAGAGCGCCAGGACTCTATGGGTTTACAGTATTGACAGCGGGCATAAATCCTTGATAAGCGGTTAATGATCATGTAGGTACGGCACGCGAGGAATGTCGCAATCTCACGACATTGTCTTAATCAGACACACGGCATCGAATTGTGGAATAGTATGGGGTTACTGGTTATTCTTTAATATACATAAAAGTACTTGTAAATAAATAAAACATAAGGAAGTTTTTTTTTTTCATAAAACGAATGTCAATACGTTGAGCCTATTTCGTTCCGGTTTTGGTTATATGAAGAAAACCAGAGATGTGGTTTGCAGGTTCCATAATCAGTAGTGAAACAATGAAAATTTGAAAAAAAAAATGTTATAAATACGTAATATATACCTACATATGTTTAGAGCGTTTATCAAAATTAAATCCGAGAACATCAAGTAGGTACCAGTATATCTTCGATCAAAGTTCAATGAAGACACTCGAACTAACTTTAATAGCAGAACACAAGCATGTTCTTATAAATAATTTGGTGATTATTTTGTTTATTCTGCTTTTTACCGTCAACGAACTCTTGTTTGAGCGATACCGTCTCGATAGAGACAGCAATAAACGTGATAAAACATTAATATATACAAATATTAATTATGATTCAAATAAAAATCATACACAAAGGTGACTTATAGTCTGTTGATCATTCTAACTTATCATTTACTTAAATATGCTGTAAACAATAATTATTAGATACCTATTTTCATTTAAACCAACATCTAGGGACACTAGGGATTTTATGTGAATCAAGCGGATCTGAATATACTCGTAAATAGACATATAGATGTATGTTTATTGATAGTTTTCTATATTTTGTCGTTAGAACGCTAATAAATTTGGCCTCTACCGGTGAGTACGGCACACGTGTTCGAGAATTCAAGCATTTTCTAAATTCGTTGACGCAATCTGCATTGTCTACGGCGGGTGCACAGTTCATTTGCGCAATATCCATAAACCGCAGACATTTGTGTACATTCCACAAGATTCAACTTCACTGCAAGTACTTAGTAAAAATATGCATACTAATTTATGTAGACATCGTGTAATTGTGTGGGCATATCGTTGTTTAAGTGAGGTCGTTATTTGGTAGCCAATCTATATAATAAAGTCACGAAAATGCATATTTATAGAATGACAAATCTGTTGTCAAGACATGACATCCAATTAGCATAGAGATCTATTGTATACCGAGTCTAATGTGTGTCCAAGTTGAAGTAACAGAGTTGATAAGCCCGCGATCGATATGGAATTGATTGATCGATTGATTCTGTTGCAGTCCCTAAATGACATTATTATTATTATTATTATATGTAGAAAGGTATTTAGGTAATGTTCTCGGTGTAAATAAAATGTAACAACTTAGATATCTGTACTGGACCAACTGAGTTCCAAAAGACTGTAGAAAGAAATATTTTTATGGACACATAATAAATGTTTACGTCTTAGAAGTTGGAGTATTTTAAATCCATGTTCTCACGATTATCATCGTTTTTAGGATTAAATATTTTAACGTGCTTGTTTTTATTGATCAAATGCAACACGCTAGCTTCTGTGTGAATATTCGGCCCACTGAGAATAAACCTTTATGATACTTTTACACCTATTACTATTTTAACGTTATAAATGAAGTACTCACTAGGAAATTACGTCGAGTTATCTCGTTGGCTCGTTATTGGTGCAATGACATTATGGTAATAAAATAGATGACACTGAAGACAGAAGAAATACCTAATGACCACACACTGACCTGATGCACGTGGGTGCAGTGTTTAGTTCCCAGGACTATCAGACTGGGGTCGTGGATTCAATTCCCGTCCATGACAAATGTATAACATTTTATTGTGTCAGGGTGTTAATTTTCGAGCATGTATATTTAGACATTCATAGTTTATCTTCTGTTTGGTTACAATAACACACTTAGTTACGAGTTTGAAGTTACTTCAATCTATAATGAATAAAGAAAATAATAAAAACGCTTTTTGAATAATATCTTTTCATAGTAAAAATTCGTAGATTTTCAATTCAAAACAAACACGTCCCCTACATATTGTAGTTGCTATTGATATGCTTTACAGATGACATTTTAACAATGGATTTCTAGGTATCGGGTAGTTAAGTGAGTTTAAAGGCCAAGGCTCTAAAGTTTACATTCATTAGCGTCGGCATGTTACAGTTTACCCGCGGGTACAAGCATTGTCAACATGCGGCACATCGATCATACATCGACAGGAGCGTTTCGACAAATACGACCGCGCCATATCGGAGCGAATTTGTGTCAGTAGTTCAATGCGAACGGCTATCCCAAAAGTCGCGGTACAAATGTATAGTACTAAAAAACTACGAATTCTGTCACGCATACCGCCGATACGCTCGGTGAGGACTGCGGTTCCCAAACCGCAGACACGGTTTATTAATTACCAATAATGATTACCAGTTGATATTTCGCTTTCTGTTATTCAATACACGAACACTAGTTTGGCGTCGGCTTGCAATTTACGCATATCATTGTAAACGGCGTGTAAGTATAAAAATTTAGTTACTAATTAGGAGTAACTGTCAACTTACCTTGAAAACTATTCTATCCTTCTCCATCGTACTGTATTATAGATACTTAAGTACTTATAGCGGCAATCTGAAACATAAATGAGCATAGATGAGAACCACAAATACTATTTAAAAGAATCAAATAGTAAAAGAATAACCTAATAGTAAAACGTTACAATAAATTTTAATAGTTATGTTAATGCTGGCGCTACTTCAAATATTTAGACCATAATCAATGACACCAATTTATTAAATCCCAAGCTATACGTTAATATAAATATGTATTTAAAAATACTTGCATAAATCAATACATCGAATATCATTAAAACGTTAAGAATCTGCTTCTTCGCTGAATATTTTAATTCCGGCCTTGTAACTTACGCCTAAGACTTGACAGGAGTCAGTGGAATGAATAAAAGTATAAAGGTACGGTTATTGTACGGTCGCTTCGTTTATAACAAACTATTGTATTCCATTCGGTTCACATTGACGTTAACATTGAACTATGACCTACGTATTTGTAAGCACTTCACAAAAAACTATAATAACAACCACTTAAAAAAATAGCACTGTCCGTCTTTACGATGCGTATAATATACGTATAGGTACGGTTGTGGCAATTATGTTAATTTTAATTTGTATGTTATATTGATTCATTGATCAGATTTAATCCAGTGCAATTTCTGTTGATGGTTTAATAGCAGGCACATATAAAATATGCGAGATCGTATGGGAAGGTTACAAATGGCATCTAACTGCTGTTATTGTAGGCAATTATGTATTTCCACAATTAGAAATTAATGTAAGAAGAGAATCTTAGACTTGGTAGATATTGAAACTTATGTCAATACTTTTAAAAATCTATTTACCTACATAGCTTAGATTAGCGTATTTGGACACTGTTTGCAAATTTAAAAAATGATGACGCAAATTTATGCGTTATTATAGTCACGTTCTCAGACGTCACCTTCCATAACTATTTATGTAACTATTAATCGATATAATAGCAAAATTATACACGCCGATGACTTTACAAATAAAACATATATGTAGTCATTTATAAAATTGACTTTTAACTCATTTATAACATTTAATATTGAACGTGTGAACACTTTCAATGGGGAACTCACTAACAAGAAAGCGAAACGGTTTTCAAAGTATTTAGTGACAGAATCAGGTGAAATAGAAAAACTGCGTGAAAAGCAGTGAAAACCTACACCGCCGAAGGCGGGCAATGAAAAGAAAATTCTAAGTCGGATTAGGAGAATTATTTATATTCTACGTTTGCTCTCTGTCCAAAATAAGAAGAATTAAGGCCACTGATGGTCGGTTTGTTCGAGTGTGTATTCGCACACTAAATAAGATTTTTTTAGATTATACAATTATTATAATCCATGATGTGTATCATCATGACGACTGTGTAGTCGTCTTGCAATTAATTATCAGATGTTTCATCAATTTGAAAATTACTTTATTATTTATATAATACAAGAGACTAGTCTGGATTAGTGTATTAACATCTCAATACGAAAAGTAGCGTCTGACATAATCTGACGTTTAAATATTGTTTTAGTAAAATTTGTTATAAAAAGACCGTTGGCTGGATTAAATTAAGAAATTATATTAAGGCGGGGTACAACCTCAAAACCTGATTTTCAAATCACGTTTATGGTAAGAAAGAGTGAAGATTTGGAA
>DWQT01001267.1:0-17506 GCA_018244895.1 Myscelus amystis hages
TTAATGTCTGACACTTATGTCACAATTTCTGTCGTAGTCTGAACGTACCATAACGCATATAACGAATCTGCAGTAAAATAAAAATGGTACTGCATCTTAGATTCAACTTATACAGATGTGATGTTTCCTTTGCCTTTTGTGAAGACTGGTAAATGTAGATACGTTTCCTTCTCAGCATTCTGTCATTCGCGCCCTTCAGACCTTCCGGTGTCAGCGGCGTTACAACTGCTGTTTAATTATGCGCCATAAATACGGCTGTTACGATTCTGTCTACTGTCACACATTACTTGGTTTACTGGTAGAAACTCCAACGAAACCGCACAAGGTTGTCTGCTTTTGCGTCATACTGCCTTTTTAAAATAGAAATATTAAATTTTGGTGCAATCGCTTTGCACGACTCATTGCTGAGTTAAGTCTGTCAACCCCTGTGACAATTGCCGCATTGAATTTTACAAAGTGTTCAAAGTTTAAAATGTCGTGAAAAGTACGGTGACTTAACGTTTTCAAAAAGGTAAATTATGTGAATCCCCAAAGTACATATATTGCGGCATTATTGTATAGGTATATTTTAGAAAATATTGTAGCGGAATTCAGTTGAGAGCAATATTGGGGACAGGAAGCTTGATACGTTCGCATATTAGCAACTCGAAGTTGCTTATTCAACAAGATCCGGAAGTGATCATAGTTGAGATCGACTGAATCGGGGCCACTTAGTTAAACTGTTTAGAACTTACGTAGCGACGGAGCACTCGATGTTGCTAGTTCCAGAGTGTGTTGAATTAAAGTGCTTAGCTTGAAAGGCCATTTCGTTGTAAAATCAACGAGTTTAAATTCATTCGTAGGTTATCGATACCGCAAATTTTGTATAGAAGAGGACACGATCTTTTCCAGTATTTAAAAAGTTCATTAATGTAGAAGTTCATTAATATTACAATTAGAAAAGTCACTTAATTGATCAATAAGCGTACAACCAAGATACCTTTTCCACTAAAACGTGCGTATCCTCGATCTCTAAAGCTCGACGTTGTATTTATACACTCATATAAAGAGGAATCTATATATTTCTATGTACTACAGACTTCACATCCCGTTGTGATATGAAGATCCAACAATTTTTCACTAGGATACCCTTACTTGTATTTAAATTTGGGTTTCAGCATACTTTGGTCACATCTGTGCTTGCCCCAAATACCCACATTTAGATTTGCTTATTGTATGTTTGTATCTTATAATAAGCCTTTTATTTATTTAGTTTCTTGGAAGCAACGAACTCTATACAGACAAAATGATTTAAGTTACTCCTAAAGCTTAAATTCGAATGCCTCGTATCCTAAGCTTGTCTCTTGAAGGAACTTTTCAAATGAAAAAACATAATAATAAATGTAAAACTACAATAAAACTTAACAGCACGCACTGAGCTGAATGACTTTTAGAAGGTTTATAAAATTAACATTAACCGTTTTGCTAATTAAAATGCCTCGAAATCCCGGCGGAACGGCGAGAAGAAATAAAATCAGGCGACAACAGTTACCATAAGGCTCAAAGAATTATATTACAATTACGAAAGGGTAGGCGGGGTTTAAAAAAACGACTCCAACGGACATTGCAGACTAAATGATCGCTGTTCATTTACATTGCCCCGAAAGTAATAATACTACAAATCAAAATGTTACTTTATTTTTTTCAATTACAAACCAGTCCTAAAAATATGAACGACCTAATATTTTAA
The DNA here is from genome assembly GCA_018244895.1 of Myscelus amystis hages. NCBI lineage: Eukaryota > Metazoa > Arthropoda > Insecta > Lepidoptera > Hesperiidae > Myscelus > Myscelus amystis. Next base: position 1,730 of record DWQT01001267.1, read on the forward strand.
GAGTTACTTGGACTTAGGTAATATTTACATGATATATTTCCCGTAATATCAGTAACTGTTAAATTATGTAATAGGTTGTATGTATATTATAGTTACAATTATTTCTGAGTATTTCAAATAAAAATGAGGTATTGTAGTAAAATCGCAAAGCATTGCATATTGTATTGCGGTGAATTATTTAAATTAAAATATACATATAACTATAAAAACCATACAGAACATAAACATGTTATTGTTCGGTTGTTCACAGTCGATGAGAAGTATAATTAATAAGTATTCCATTTGTTTGTTACATGTGACGTCACTGCAAACAGAATGAACATGTCCGTTCATTAAGAACAATTACATCAATAACGTTATCTAGAGTTCTACTGCGGGTCAATTTATGTGTTGTTAAATTGATGACCGTCAGACATGCGCTACAAATACCGACAAAGCGGTTCGAAATGCTATATAGCATTGAGTAATCCTTTCATTAGTTCAACAAAATTTTCGAAAGCGGTCCCCATAAGGCTTTTCACAAAGCAACACAAGCAAACATCCACATATATAAAACGAATTCGCGACGAGTCGACAGATCGATAGCTACATAAATAGTGAAGGGTGGAATCGACCCCTCACTTAAGACCCAGATGCCCATACACGTGACTGCGAAGCTTTGTGTCGAGCAGACGATTTAATCTATCCCGCTGGCGCCAGAGTAGGGTAGTATTTGCTTAGACGCTGATCCAACTTAAAGTTACAAATATCTGGTATTCTAAGTTTATACCGATATTAATAAATTTCATAATATAAATGGATTTTTTTTTGTTTAAGCACGTTACGAATCCTGGACAGATATACGTAAATGTATTTTGTAAAGTAAAGTACATCTATGAGTTGAATACACATTTAAAACGCTGAGTGCAACCTATTTATGATTTATTCAATATTTCTATTGCTTTTTAATCTTTATTTACTCAAAAGAATTTCCTTCCTTAAGTTAGCAATTTTGTTGTAACATTAAACAATTATTATCATAGTGCACCGTAACGCACCCTATTATGATTATTTATCATAACAAAGCGCATCATATACATATGTAGCTAGATGGATGTTGCTTTTCTGTGTTATGTGATCCAGAATGTTTCTAGTTTGTCCATCGTGGGAGCCCGGAGCAATATTTGTGAGGGGTCAATATCGAAGCAAAGATTCGAACTGGAATCTTTCTGACAAAGTATGTTGAACCTTCCCAGACTTCGTAGTTACGAGCACCACAAACTATTTCGATGTTGGACTAGACTTGTTACACTGATCTTTTTCCAACTAATCTGGATTTACAGTCTTGTTTGTCTGATCAATAATTGCTTTGGAATTTTCTTTCGCCTAAGCGTTGTTACATGAAGTCGGTACTCACTTTTATTAACTACCTATTTCTCGATTAAACTTATCAAACCAAATTTCATTTTGCATTGTGTTGCCGAATTTGAACGAAAAAAGTATTGTAATCGTGCTCTTTTCTATAACATGTATTTTGTAATTTAGGTAATTTGTATAGGTACCTTTAATAGCACGTTTATATCTAATATAAACAGGCGATTATGGAAACCCAATCGAGTTTCATGTTACGTTCGTGATTTGTATCGGGTTGCCCGTGAGTTATGTATAGGCACACTGTGTGGCTTCATGAGCCACCGCAGGCGCCCTGTTTGCTAACCTCAGTTGACGCTTACCATTCAACTTTGTAATCTATGTACATTTTTATTTTCAAATCTGCAAGTTAAGTCATTTACAGTTTTAAGCACCAGACAATTTGATTCGTATCGATACCAATATTAAACGATGATTATATGAAGTTACATATTTGCATAAGATGCAAATTCGTTAGTCCTATGAAGGACTAAATCAGTGAACCATCTTGTGTATTGAAAAACTTAAACAAACTTTGGGCTGGTGTATTTTAATTATCAACATAAGTGTCGACCAAAAACCCGCATAATCTACTAATCCGCACAGAAGCAAAGGGATAATTAGTATTCACAATGATCAAGATTAATCAAATATAGGGATTTCTATTAATCAATTGTGCCGACGAGACTACAAAATATAAATTTCAACTTTGCTTCCGAACAAAGTGAATAAAGTTGGGATGTTCCAAATTTAAATTGCCTCCATTTGCGTTGCGACAGAAGATCGATAATAGGTCGCGCTCGAAATAAATACAATAGACGGGACCATATTAGTAAGTCCCCTTAAAATGGTTTCTGTGTTCCGACTCGTCCAGTCCCCGTCATCCGCTTCGGTCCGGAAGTAAGACATAGATATTTAATCACTTTACTTTAGCTTATCTGACTTGGCATCTCCAAATATTTTCACTTGTATGAAAATAAATGATTGCCATGTCGAAGATCCATTAACATCAATTGTACACAGGATGCTAGCTGTTTAGTAGATTAGAGATGGTAGTTACGATAATATTCTGCTTTTGTTGAATTTTGCTTCGTTTCATCACACATTCCGGGAAATACTGGTAAGGCATAGAATACGAAGGACCGCCACGCCATCTACATCTACAACATAGTCGAGTTCTCGCATAATTGTAATCTTTCTAAATTAGTTTGAAGTTTCGACGGAGTCCTCGAAGGGAGCGAAAGCATCGTTCACGGTTAGAAACCTACTACAACTCAGACTTTAATCTGATTAATTTTTATGAAACCAATTATAATGTTCAATTATCATCAATACAATGCTGCTTAATTTTCTACTTATTTCTTTTAAATTATAACAATATCAAGTTATTATAAAATGCTTACTCAGTAAATACATATCTTGAATAGATATATGTAACAAATGTGGATTGTTGAACGAGGGCGCCCCTAAAAGCGAATGTGAGTCGGCAGATTGTAAATCTAATGGATCTCCCTAAAGAAACGAGGTCCAGATGTCACATCGAGTTAGATGTTTTTATATTACTCTTGATACTAACTCAACGGACTGCTAATGCATATAAAAAAAACATATTGTATATTATGTAAAGATTTCGATGAATAGAGAATGAATAAATTCAAATGATTTATGGAGACGGTCCATTGTAAATGTTCTAGATCGATTTGCATTGTTTGCGAGACGGTTTTAGGTACGATATTAGTCATCACAGCGTTTATTGCAGACTGACGTCAGTGATCTTAATTAAAAAACGAGAGGAAAGAACTCCCATGTTAATGAAGCGTATGAAGGAAGTGCTTAGTTACTTAAGAAGTTACGAACGAATCTGCTAATTAGAAAAGGTCACATTGACGAACTATAGAATTTTATTTTAATTTATACTTTTTATACATATTTTATTAATTCTGTTAAAGTTATTTCAACGTTGCGTAGTTGCATATTGCAGTATTGCAAAAACAAACTGTTGAGTACTAATCAATAGCTTGTTAGAATATTATTTGCATAAAACAAACGTCTACATCGCTTAATATCAGAAAGTTAAACATAGATGCCAATTGCGTAAAAGCAATCCAATTTCCTAACCACACATGGTGACTTCATAAATCTCATGTCAGATCGGTAGAAGCGAGTTGTGTCATAAATACGACGGGTATGTGTGTCAAAACATGGGGATTTGGGCGCTGTCTCCCGCGCCACTGACGGACCATGCGACGCCGCGCGAGATAATGAAAAAAAAGATTTATGATCAACTGTAATCAAATTTTATTACCATCCATCCGATCCCCCATACTATTAAGCGTACATATAACATTTTATCGTTTCACGAAGTTTGTAGTTCAGTATGCCATCTCGGAGGGACCCGGGCTTATTGTATGTTTACATAATATCAAACCCACTACTTTAGCAGACGTACCGTTTTGGGGCAGCGACGTACACGCGGGCATATTCATCTATTGTTATTAAAAACATAAATCAAACGGACGAGAAGGCGAACCGTAGCCAAGTTTCTTTTGCCAAAGGGGTCGTGATCGTGAGTCATTTTTCCATAAAGTTTTCAACGGAATGTGGTGTTGTAATATCGCAGGCTAGAATACGTCCGTTCGTACGCACTGTGGAATAACACTCGCACCCTCCGCCTCATCCCACAGAGCCCACGTCCTTCACCTCTTTGACCCAATTACATACAGTTTTATGTTTTTTGTGCTTACACCATCCACTTTACAGTTACGCAAGTTGTGCTTATACAGTTACTTTCAAGAATATTCCTTCTTAATTATGTGCACAAAAAGCTAACAAAAAACCTACATACAGACGGTGTACATGTATGGATGATTATATTTCTTATACAAGACAATGTATTCCTTATTAAGTATGGTCTTAAACATCAGTAAGGCAAAACGTATTAAATTAGTGGGTTAATGGCTCTTTTTCTGCAACTCTGTTTTCTTCACACTGTTGGAGAGGAACATATCCCGTAGCATCCCATAGTCCACCACGCTCCACAATGCGGATAGGTGGAAATATGGGTTAGCGGACAACCGCTGGAATGAATATTAAACATGTTTCAAAGATCTACTATGTTTCTACTTCGCCGTTTTGGTGCTTGATAACAATTATGTACCTATAGTTTTATATACCATAACTAACAACATTTTGAATGAACTTGGTGTATGCCCTCGTAATTTTTACTCGGCTTTCAGACATGTGCTCATATGTATTCCACAAGTACATCTTTATATAATGTACAAATGTGTCAGATAATCTGTTGATTGTTTCTTCGGTTAACCTTTACGACACGGTGAAATTGATCTTGGTTACTTAATAACCTGAAAGGGCTTCCTCTTGCCACGATAAACCAGTATACGATTACTTAGTATGGTGTGACAACGAACCGTCATGAAAAGTAGCTGGGGAATTATTTAGCAGATTACTTTTACAAAAACACTTGAAATGACCCCTGCCTTTTACATAAGAACAAAAGCACGAAGGGTGCCCCAAAAGGCCCACAGCTCGGAGTAAAGTGTAATGGTTTGAATTAGTTATTCAGTTGATTATAAGCTCCCCTCTAGCCACTATATCATTATCGTTTTACTTGACGCACGTGCCGACTTTTGCAGGCTCCCCTAAACTTGTCAAGGTCGATAATTATGTACTACGCAGTCTTTTGTTCATAACTACTCCACTCCCTTTTTGTTTATCTTGCTAGATTTCCATTTTTAGACTTCACATTGTTGTCCAGATGCTGTTCCACTTACATGTAAATATAGCAATTAACATGAAAATAATTGGATGCAATACAAGAACCACTTGCAATTAAGCAGATATTCACTGTAGAACTAAAAAGCAATTACATCCTCAACAACCTTCACGTCCCCGAAGGCAACAGTCGCAGCCGGTCGTCTTGGTTCAATAATAAAGTTTGCCAGTTTAATTGATCGAATCACTCTTAATGACTCAAACGTACTGTGGCTATCGAAGTAAAAAAAACTCATCACGCCTTTAATGAAGTGAGTTGGTAATAAAAAAATGTTTCGCCTTTCATATATTTAAGCTTCAATAAATCAGTGAGCTATGAAAAGTTATAGTCGAGGTCCGACTACGTGAGGAGATTGAAAATGGCGCATTTCGCGGAAGCATCGAAGTTACTAGACGAACCTATAGCTTAAAAACATCCAGAGTTTCAAAGTGACAATAATATGAGAACTTAACACTCTATTCGTGGTGGATAGCAACAGTTAATTTTTTTTTTTTGTAATTATCTGAACCCTTGTAATACTAAAAGTAATTTGGACATCATTTCGTAATATTTCCTAAATCAATCCTTCTTCCGGTTCCTCCGCGCTCTACTTTATACCCGTATACATAATTATGACGCCGGCGAATATGCTTTTATTCTTCCTGGAAATTGATACCTGTGTTGTTTTATTAAAAACGGATATTTCATTTTTATTACTCATGAATTTTATGAAAAATTTAACCTTAATGCGTATAAAATTTTAGCAATATAATAACTCCAGGGCGCGTTGCGTTCATTCCTTCAAATTAAATATCAGGAATATTTCTAACTTTTCAATAAGAGACTCAGTAAAAATATTGTATGAACGAATGTATAATAGTTATTCCTTGTAAAAAAACAACAACAACCACATCCACTCTTCCGAGAATATGGCTGGAAGAAAATGAAAAAACTTGTGTAATATGTAAAGCATATCGGATTGCCTTTCTCGGCAAGGAATTTTTTTTTATTGCGAATTTGAGGATTTTTATACATAAAGGGTTTAATTCACTTATAAGTTCTATGAGTTTCCAATAGATGGCGGTGAAGGTTCCACAATAAAAAAAGCGATACGAAGGTCGCCGGGCCAGCTAGTTTTCTATAACATATATATTAATATAATGCATACTTTATGATCAAAAATGAAATTCATGTCGAAATGAACCTTAGACACATATTAGATCTGGGAGTCACATCTTTATTCGAGAGTGGTATTTATATCAAAGTGTCAAATCAATCGTAACTTGAAATTATAATGTATTTGTAATCGTAAAATGCCATTCGCGACCCCGACCCTTGCTCTGTTACACTTAGATGCGCAGGCGCGGGGTGATCGTAAACACTCGTACGAGGAGATGAAAGCCGGCGCCAAACTCACTTATCGCTGCCTGGCCGTTGTGAGCGTCGCTGTCAGCACCCGAAATAAACTCAATCTGTCGTCTACAGATTCCATCAATCCTGACACGCTTATCTGAACAATGTCGAATACCACAATTACTCGTACTTTATGTTGGCAGATATCTAAAACGCTGTACATACACAGATATTCTATATATAAGATATGTCTTTAGAGTATGATTTTTAAACCAGTTATTTTTTTTATTTTATTTATTATTTATGTATTTCTCATACAAGGGCAAAACTTAATGCCTAAGGCATTCTCTACCAGTCAGCCCTGGGTGATGGTGAGAGCGCGTGGTAGGTATTAGTTGCCGTTTTTAAGCAATATTGTTAGCATTTTGTATAGACACGTAATGCCAGTAACTATTTATACAAAGGAACCAAACAAAGAAAGCTATTAATAAACAATGTTTAGGAAAAAAATCCAAGTTGCTTTTATTGAATGTGCAAAGTGCAAACGCACCGGAATAAAAACTCGTAAGTTTACCAAACACAAACGGCATTCGCCAGTGCGGGGGCGACCGCGGCGAGCCGACGGGACTGTAACGAGGCGGCGGAACACAGAGCTTAAACGCTTTTATTGTGCCGCTGCCGGTCTAGATCGATTAATGGCCTGCATTGTGGTGTTCTTGTGATTGCAGATAGTGAATCTATGTGATTTTGTGTCACAGCAATTGTATTATTTTTATTGATTAGTCATACGATTAGCCATATATTTGTGAAATACGGCAAAAAAAATCTACTACTAAAGGAATGCGTTTGGCGTTAGAAATTTGATTTAGTTACTTAATGGGGTTATTTCGTAATTGCTTGATACATTTTCGGACCGTTGTATAAAACAAACGAATGAGCAGAGCACTTATAATCAAATACATATAATTTCCTCTTCAAACGAATAAGAAGAGTTTAATCTACCTATATCAAAACAAAATCAGTCCGAAAGTAAAATCACCCAGTCCACCAGCATCGTTGACAACAGATGCATTTTTTTGTTTGTACAAAAAAAAATATCTATTTTACTGGCGAACTAAAAATAATTCTGTGACTTCGTATTGGTAGACACGAACATGAAAAACTTTGTCTAAAGGACCAGGTGCGTATAACATCCGCCTTGAGTGTATAAAAAAAACAGTTTCATTCTGAGACGAATCCCACCCTAATGCCCTTATAAGCCCGGTGTTTAGATGATTTAAATACGTAGATTTAATGTCAGCATATTTATCGTAATTTATTTCTAAAATGAATTAAGAATACACTTGGTTACTTAAAAGCGATTATTTTGTGTGCATATAAGAAGTTGTAATCTTTTTGATAGACATAATATCTTCTTGTTGTTGCAGAAATATGACAATATTATTATTTGCACATTCCAGATAGGAAAAGCACTAATAAAATTAAAAACCCAAAAAATTTGTCCGCTTCAATTAAATATATAACGTAATATTTCATTATTCTTACATCACGGGCTTTCTACTTGAATTTGTGATTTGAAACTTTTCCATCAAATGTACCTTTTTGTCTTAATAGAGGATTGATGAGGGTGCCGGGGAAGTGAAAATTTTCTTTTGTAACTTTTAGCATTTTTACACGAAAAAGTTAGCAACTTATCAAAAATGTTAGGAACACAGATTCGCCGACAAATCACTCGAGGATAAACTTTTGTGAAAAACTTTAAAAAAGGAAATTGGGAATAAGGAATAATTATACATATATTACAAGCGAGTTAATTGGAACCATGGTTTAGCTGTATTTAGCATTAAATAAGACCATAGTTTATATATAAAGAAAAAATCATAGCTTTAAATAAAAATATAGGATGTACAAGATTACAAAACTACAACCAAGATCTTTAAGAGCGAAATTGTCACCCGATTTAACCGAAGAAATGCTCAGCATATTCGTCACCATGCTGATTTGAAGTGCAGAGGTCCCGGGTTCGGCTTAGGGCCGAACTGATATGAAAAAGAGAATGAATTTATACGCGTTTGCAAGTCCTAGTATCGGTGTTATTTTATTTATTATGTTACATGAAGCTGCGAACGCGTTATTACTATAATAGAGTTTACGTCATCAGTTCTTAACATTTATATCCACCCCAAAAGAAATAAGTAACGGTTTTGAAAGATATTATATAATTTATTAGAATGACGGACAAAATACAGTAGTTGTAAACGAAACGTCTTCTCTAAGAGTAATAATAATTTGCATGAGCTTTATAGGGTTTTAAAAGGGATTGAGGTTGTTTTCAACAAAAGCTGCCAGCCAGACGATCTCAACGATCTACCTGCATTGAACACCTGTCGCTACGAATGGGACTGACGGCAAAATTATCTTACGCATAAACACAGAATTAGTAAATTTAAATAACGAACTAAGCCGCTGTGTTTTATGAAAATCATTACTCAGTTTAGATGAAAGAATTTGCATTGAATTTTTTGTAATATAAATTTTTTAAAATTCGTAATCGCTGACCGATTTTAAAAAGTACAATTTGTGACTTTATAAAGTAACATTTTAATCTGGGATTTCAAGGAAATGTTATTTATTCGTATAGGTTCCTTTTAGGTTTTAATTTTTTTAGGTTTTAAAATTGGTATTGTAACAAAATCGATTATTTTTGATTAATAGTAAAATATAAATAATTTACCTCATATTTTAGAAATACATGGATCATTCGTTTACACTGAAAAAAAGGTTGTCCTTACTCTTTTTTGTTTTTGTCTTATTGTACTTGCGCATTTACAGCGACTATAATAAATGCGGGGAAAATACCTAAATATTTCTCGTACGTTGATCAATTATTTGTAAAACTACAATTCTTAAAACTGTTCATAGCTTATTTTTACATACATATTATATATAGATACCTATTAAAATGAAAGATGGTAAAAATCTCCAAATACTCAAATTCTTCGCATGTACATAACTCATTGTAAGGTTTTAATGTAGATGAGGAGAGAATTGGATTTCCCTTTACGGGTTTATTTTAAACTAGTAACGTATTCTTCATAGTTTTAACGTCGATATACACTTTAATAAATACGAATACTTACCATGATTACTCCTAAGTGTTTATGAACAAATGTACTTTTTACAAATAACATAATTATATTATTAATAAAACATCTGTAAGCAAATTTAACCAAAAATATAAAGCGTTAAATAGGTATAAAACTGGTTCTTAATGTCACTATTAACTCCTAGTTATTTTTCTGGCGAGATTTCTTAGTATATATTAAACTTACCGCTCTACATACAGCTAAACGCTAGGGATTTTGATGAGTTTAGGCAAAGACCTTTCGTAGGACCTCAGAAACTTATTAAAAAGGTTTCATAAAACTAAATAATACTAAGCAATTCAACATTAATATACAAGCTTGAAAAGAACTCTCTTACCTGTTAATAACAGCAAAATAATTCGCTGCATCTTTGCGCTTCAATGAACTGCTTTTCAACGATACCGAGAGAATATTTACGCGGGAGCCATAGCCGTCGCTGGTTCGTTAAATTTTGTAAGGACAATGTTTACGCGACTCAGCTGACTTCTTCGTCGGTATGTTCGCCAATTAACCACACACTCGCGCACTGCGGGACCCGCACGCTGCAGTGTCAACGGCCACAAGCTTACGAGAAAAACTAGACACTTGGCGAAAGCTGTCCTCTCAGGATGCCGGAATAAAGTCCTCGATCGAAAAGTATAGAATTCGACTCAGCTATTCATTCATTTTACAAAATATGGAATGCGAAAGCTAACTGACAGATCTCCCCTGTGATGAAAACATCACACATGGCTCGACTAGCTTCCGAAGCTACGTCGCGCGCGATCGCAGCGCACGGCGGCTGACTCGCGAGTTGCGTGAGTCGGCCGGCGGCTGCGGGGGCCGGGGACGCGCCTGCGCTCCTCACCCGCCCGCACCACCTACAGTATTGACCGACGCCGCCTCCTTCTCCCACATCGAACATCCTTAACTAGGTACTACGAATTCTCCTTTGAAAAATCCCCTAATTCCTCCGCCCGATTACGATGTGCCACGTGCATACTTTTATAAAAATTGTTACATTTTATTGTACATTTACACCAATGCTCTTTTATAATAAACCTGGTTGCGAATGTATTCCTATTTTTATGTGTAGATGAACCGAATGATTTATTTAGTTAATAATGTGATCAAGAGCTTTCAATGTGTATGTTTATCATATATATATATATTTTTTAAATAATAAGTATTTTATTCAACCACGTTGCAATATATACCATAATGTATTTAATGAGACACTTGTTATTAATATGCATTTAGCGCTTCATCGATTAAAGGGTTTTATCCGAGAACAAGTTTGAAATTACGGCACCAACTAATATAATTGCAGTCTAACGTCTAACAGCCTACGAGTTCGCAATTAGTGACTTAATCCAACTTATTTCATTTTATGCCAATTGCCAACAACCAAATCATAAAGCAAAGTATGGTAAGCACTTCAATTTTAACTAGGTAGTTGGCAAAAGATTTAAGAACGATTTATTTTTAAGTGGGGCGTGACCTTTTTTACAATACATTATGAGAAATAGCACTTTATTCTTATTACTTTCATTGTAAAATGAATAAATACGTTATGTAAATGTGGTCGTTGCGTAGATCCCTATTGCTAGTCAAGATATAAGTACCTAGATACATATGTATAAGTATATTATCTTAATAATAATGATATTTCGATAGAAATAGGACAAGCAAGACACGACCGAAGGACAGGCACTGTCACTGTCTGTCCACGAATGGAGCTGAAGTTCCTCCATCCAAGCGGTGTTCCTGCCATGCCTGAACCCTGATACTTCCATGTTCTGTCTCGTATCAATGCTTTACTATTTTCCACCCACGTTATATATACTTGCTTATATCCGTACTTAATTTTATTTCATTTCTTACTTTTACAGATAGATAAAATCATAATCATTGAAGACAAGATGTGCTTTCGGATTTTTAAGAATGTAAAGGAGGGAAGATATGGATATATTCTTCCACTAGAAGCAACGATCATTTGACCTCAAACTGACGACAAATAGTCTCTCGCGTAGCGATAGGAAAGACCTTGTGCCAAAAGCCTCGCATTCGAACTACTCTATATAAAAGCTTTCAAAGAAACTACCTACTGAAAAATTCCCACATAATTGTTTGTTCCAATTGTCTTTCGTAAGAAGCTCATATGTGTATGAATGTGGGTCAGTGCCGGGAACAAAGGTCCGAGAACTGATAAATACCTAAGTAATGAAATAAGTACGGTAGATTGCTTTATACTTTAAAAAATATTACCACAAAAAATTATTTAAATAGTTAAAATAACTCAAAAATTGCACATACCATGTTCTTCCTAGATGAGTAAAAATGCAATGAGACCCAGATATTTTTGTAAATAGTACAACCAAGATCCCATCTCTACATCTCAACATAGTAAAAAATGATGTCGCTTCTCGCCTTTACAAATTACGCAACTTATTTTTGTTTATAACAGTACTTTAATTCCGATGCTTGGATATATTATATCGATTACTAGTTGTTTATCCGCGACATCCTTTGAGCGCCAAAATTCTCATAAAATGTTTCAAACCTTACTCATAGGTACTCATACGTATTTACCTAATTAACCTGTTCCTTTTCATAATATTAATAATATATTTATTCTTTATATTGTTAACAAATTATTGTTACACGTAGTGTTATAGTATGTACAAGTATTATACAAATAGTGTATGTACCATAGTTATAAAATATTTATCTGTGCATAGCTACGTATAGACATAACATTGCGGAGTCATTCACACTTTCAGCACAATCATCACTAATGTGTCCGCCGTCTATAGGTCTTTCAAACATCCGAGTCCTTCTTACATTCTGCTTTAACATTTCACATATCACATATTATATGTCTATGTAATATATTGTGATATCTAGTAGAAAATCGAAGTGGAATGCCTATATCAATATCTAGTGGAAAGCATGTGAATACTTTCCAATAACCTAGGTGAACTGGCAACCATTTTGTATTCAATCTCTTCCTTACCGACAAAATAAACAATAATAATAAAATATTCATTAGCAGTTACAACAGTTAACGAAGTTATGTGTGAAGTTATATATATAAATGTGCATTGATTTTCAAGTTCTACGCCTTCCATAGACTTTAGCGACTAAGCAGTTGAGCTAGGTAATTAGTGTGCTTTCGAAAGATTTATTTAACATTTTGAAACACGAAACATTCTTAAGCAAACGCAATTATAACAAAAAAATACTAATTAACATATAAATTGGAATAGTAACCAAACACCATTTGAATAATCATATGAATGAAAATGTAAAACCTAAAATATGTACCTACTTGTAACGTTTAGATAGGTTTTCGTTGTATATTCTATAATAATACGCATTGTACAATGTAGATTCAAGTTATGGTGTAGATTTTTTAAAATTCGGGTACAGCTTTATCGCGTTCTTCCTAAAAATATAAATGCTTTTTCTATAACTGATGACGCATACGACGTTGTTTAATAGAGTAGTACGATAGAAATATTGTTCCTTCAAGAAAAATACGTTCGTTTAAAAAATACGAAATGTATTTTATTTTTGAGCCTTACAAACAAGCATCCCTTTGCTCTACAACAGAGATCGTATTACATAATTTTATGAAATATCCCTAGATGGCGTTCTGCATTCATGTACTCTGTTGAGGTGAATGACTTTAGTACTTATAAACACGGAGAGAAAAAGAAACCAATATTTTAGACTTGTTTAAATACGAATATTGACAGTACCATACTAAAGCCAGGTGAATACTCAGAATAATGTAAAATGTTGAAACCACATTTGAAGGTTTTATTATTTTTTAATCAGATACATAAACTTAAAAATAATCTAAACACAAACAATTTCATGTAGCAAGCATCGCCTGCCTCTCCAATTTCAGTTTTGTCCAGTACTGTATGTATTGCTTCCTGATTTCAAATGCAATTATAGCAGTAGCCATACCAGTATTCAAACTGTCAACACCTCTTTGCAAGGGAATATTCAACCTGATCCCATTTTTGCTTTCTGCCAACCTAGAAATACAATATTACAAAAGAATGATAGGTAACTGCAATTTAGGAAAGAAACATGCATTCCAGGGTCAATGGAGGTAACCACTCCGGTAATTATTTCTCGCTCAGACAATCACTTGCATCATGTTACATTAATCTCATTAAAAATAGGTTAACAATAATAGACTTTCAGTAACCATTAAAACTATTCATACAGATGACTTTGAAGGACACAATCATACATAATTCACTTATTCCAAATGGCAATCAGAGGGTAGACATAATTTACAATTACCTATAGCTGTCTACACCTATTCCTTCTGTTTCACCGCCTATAATTAATGTGACATGCTTTAACTGTGTAAAATCAACAGCATAGTAAGGTGCCACAGGCATATGACTTTCTACGTAATTATTGTCCTTGCTTTCAGAGTCATCACTGATTCTTGCATTACTGTCAGCTACAAATATTGATGTATCCTTGGACAATAAATTGGAAATCTCTTCCCATTCAAGTGAACTATGAACAGGTTGTCTGAAATGAGCTCCAGCAGCACTTCGAATAACTTTTGGATCCCATAAATCAACACATCCTGGAAAACATAAACATTTATTACTATTCTGATAATACCCTTTACTGGGCTTAGTTTTGATAATTCACACAGTTATAATGATTTATCTTCTTGCAACACTAAGCACTAGATATCTGTATCATTTGTAAAATATCTTTGAATAATGTTACTCATGATATCGAAAATGTTGAATCTTGTGTTGCATAATGTTATATATAAATTAATGTGATTATTGCTATTAAATAACAGCAAATTCTCAAAATTCAAACAGACATCTCTCAATCCACATTATGGCGTCAATGGGATGTTCGTGCATAAAGTTCTACTTTTTGGTGCTTATACTGATTTACAAGTGGATAAAAAAGTGTGAAAATATGTGTATTAACATATTATAATCGCCAATTAAAATAATTAACATATATGGTGAAAACACATTATGTGAGCACATGAATTCCAGCACCTTTTAATTGAGAACAGCCGAGATATTTTTCAATAATCACCACCAAGTCTTGTCATATAATATGTTCTCATCAATAAAAGTAAATAATTTCACGATTTCTGTTACCTTTGGTTAAAAGCACTTTGTCGCAACCAACACCTACTGCTGCTCTGAGAATTGCACCCAAGTTTCCTGGGACGCGAATGTTGTCACAGATAATTTCAAGTGGAATTGGTTTTGACAGTCTTTTTATGTTTGCACTCGTTGGCATTTCAAAGACACCTGTGGAAATGCAAATTGTTAATAAACTGCAACTCTAGCAGTGGACTTGAATTTGAGTGCACACATATATTACAAGTTCGTAAATATTTTTTTATTAATCACATTCTTATTTATAATTTCAGTCGTATACTCATTTTAAGATTCAGTACCATTCAGTATTATGGTGCAAGAAATTATGAAGAGGAAGACTAAACATCCCAGAGTTTTTAATGTTTGTCCTTTAAGACTCATGATTTTTGTCAAACCCTTAATTGGGTACCTTGGTAGGCAATAGTCATTAATAATCAGAAAATATTCAAAATATTAGACTGGCATATATAAGACTCTGTTAATAAAGGAATGGATTTTAATATAGGATTATGGAAGTTATTATACTTTGTTACTATGTCAAAAAGGTACAGACCCAATGTCCTAGATCAAATCTTATATGAAATGCAGTGAGTTTGACCATGATCTTATCTGATATAAAATAAATGAAAAGATTACCAAAAATCCCTGATGGAGTTTCTACATTTGACCATAATTCTAATTCCTTATAAGATACTTTATATATCTGAACTCCAGTTTTAGGAAGGAATGCTCTCAATTTATTCAATTCTTCTAAGCGGCTGAAGAAAACATATCTCAAGGAACACTTTGCTTCAAGTCCATCAACAATTAGACGCCAACCTTCAACCAACATTTGTTTGGTTCGCAGACGTTCTTTTTTTGATTTCAATTTTACTAATAAAGTGCTAAAAATTAGTAAAACATTATCAAAATAAGATATTAAACATATATTTCATAATTACTTACTTTATATGTGGAAACAAATTAA